>JBBBDQ010000779.1:1030000-1122500 GCA_037127315.1 Ascarosepion bandense | reverse complement strand
GTTTTAATTCACGAAGTCGAAGTACAAAAGAAAAAAAGTTCATTAGAACAGTTGCCCAAACAGTTACTTAGTGGCAAAACTAAATTTAACCCGAGAATACTAACCAGAGGTATATAGTACACAGAGAAAATGGCGCCATTTTAATTACAATTTAATTAAATTTTCAGTACCTGTTTTTCCAGTCTTCTTAATGTTAACTCAAAATACACATATTGAAGTGCCTGCATGTAAAATATTTCAAATAAAAATTTATATTTAAGATTGTTTTGATATTTTCAAAAACGGGTATGATATACCCATGATTAGTAGAGGTGTAACTTTAATTGAAGGTTAGTGTTCAAGGGTTAATATATAATTAATATATAAAGAAAGAGATTATGCCTGTAAAAAATGTATTTCCCATTGGTGTACCAACAGGTGTATATACGAGGGGGGTGATGAAATTTCCTATCTCACTAAGATATCTTTACCTCACAAAACTTCGAATGTTTGGTCATTTGAAGAAAGTGAGTTAAGTTCCAGCTTTTTTAGCTCCTCCTCAGATAGATAGATAGATAGATAGATAGAACGCTTAAATTAAGATTTAGATATAAAGATTTTGTGGATATAAACTGTGTGGACTTTTAAATCAGAGTGCCAGTCACCATGTAGAATTGATTTCTGTGACCACAATGCTTATATCCCATTTGATTGTCCCTCGGTAGTAAGCTAGCTTCCCCAACAAATACACTAAATTTGAAAACAAAACACACATATATGGTAAATATACCGGACATTTCTGCGATTTCAGCTTTTACTAACGCTTTACTAAATTTATACTGAAACAATTTAGGATGCGCAAACATTATGTGATTCTACAGAAAGATGCTAAGGATATCATGGCACGAACATGTGAGCAGCGACGAGGTTTTGGAAAGGATGGACACGAAACGGAAATTTATACATAACATCAGGAAGAAACAGTTGAAGTTTCTGGGACATGTAATGAGGAAGGAAGGCTTGAAGAATCTCATACTGACAGGACGGATAGAGGGAGGGAAAGAAAGACAGGAGAAAGCAAAGCATGACGTACTTGATGGGCTTGAGCAAGTAGATAGCAGAACAGGATTTAGAAGATATAACAAGAGAAATAGTGTTAAGAGAAGGAACAGGGGAATGGCAGGGGCTATGATTATGTTCTGAAAGGTCACAGGACATAAAAGAAGAAGAAGAAGAAGAAGAAAGAAAAGAAAGTACAAAAAGAAAATAAATTTGTATTTATACAAATCTATTTTCTTTTTGTAATCAGTTCAAGAAAAAATCATGCATTTAGCCGCTTATCATAAATCTAGATTTGTCTCGAAAATTATTTCACATGAAATAAACTTACTTTTATAATAACACATATTTTTAAAAAAAATACTTAATTATTTACTATTACAGACGGATAAAACGAAAAGAAATAAAAAAAGATAGACACAAGGCGATATGGAAAATATTTTTAAAATGTTTGCCCCTGATATCAAAAGTTGTTAGAATATGAAATTCGTTTTCTTGGAAGAGTGACTTCGAAATTTATTTAAAACTAGAACAATCTATGACTTCCACAGTCATAGATTGTTCTAGTTTTAAATAAATTTCGAAGTCACTCTTCCAAGAAAACGAATTTCATATTCTAACAACTTTTGATATCAGGGGCAAACATTTTAAAAATATTAATAAATAAATAAATAAAAGTTTCAGCTCAAAATTACAATATATACCAACTAAAGAAGACCGGAGGGTACGTCAAGAATATGACAATAAAGATGAGGACAGAAACATATAAATTGTGTAATTATTCAAAATGTCCAACCAAGAATGACAAATATATAATTATTTTGGAATGTTTTGTATTTTGCACCTTTTTAATATGAAAATTTTGCGTTTAATCAAAACGCCAGTATTTTAAGACCGATATTTAACATCATGGCTACATAATCTCCTTGTCTTATTTTAAGAATGTATCATTTTGCATGTAAACCTTGCGATATAACGTGAGCTGTAAATACTAAATGCATTCATGTTAACCTTCTAAATAATCAATTTAAATGTGTACACATCGCGTAATAATTCGTGATGAATATTTAAAGGGAATTCGATTAACCAGCTGCTGATTCCGTTACACCAACGATCTATGAATTGATTTATAGGCAAATAGTATTTTTGTGTTGCAGACAGGGCTTCTGCATGCATATCGTAGCAATTGTACACATGGATGTATGTAGAGAAAAAAGACAAAATGGCAAAAATCTTTTTTTAAATTTCAATACTTTCCTCTGTGATTATTTTTTGTTTTTCGTGTCATTAAAGAAATCTTCTTTATTTTTAGCTCATTTTTGACTTTTTCGAATACTAGTCTAGATCCAATGTAACACACATCCAATTGACATGGAAAACGCAGAGAGGCTTAGATCCTCGTTATGTAAACCAGAAATTTCAGTTGTATCCTTTATGAGGAGAAGTTGTAGTGACTGCGAAATAATAACTTTTTACCCACTCACTTCAAATTCTGAGGGAAACTACGAAAATAATTTGCAAGCCTATGTGAATTTTCGTTGGATCAATGAAAATCTTGACTTTCCAGAGATTGGCTGACGGGCTGAGTAAAAAGACGAAAATAAATTCGCGAGTATTTACATTTTTCGGATTACTGTCCTCATCTTAAGAAAACACGGCCCAGAGGTTATAGACGTTGGTTAGTTCCTGACTTGACTCTTAGAGTTGTGAGTTCAACACCAGGCTACAACAGTGGTGAACAAGTAACTTGCATGATTAGAGGGAGATAACTCATGACTTCCAATCAAAGCTTTACGCAAGGATGAGGATTATATACCTATATCATCTCACAAATATACACAAATACTAAATTGGAGAGTCTATGTAAAATTTTCTTTAGACCAATGAAAACTTTGTCTTCATAAAGATTGCTCAGTGACCTGAGAAAATTGAAGAAAACAAATTTTCGAGACGATGTAAAATTTCATGAAGCAATGAAAATCTCGTCTTTGCAGAAAGTAACCTTGGTCCAAGAAAAAGGAAGAAAATAGCTACTCTATGTAAAATACTTTTTCATATAAAACAGAAGAGAAAATTAAATTAAAAGATAATAATGTCTCAAGTCAGCTGACATTTTCGTTTCTGTTCACACATCCATCATTCAATTTCTTGCCAGTGTTAAATAACTCACCAATTATATTATCAACTTTTAACAAAACACGTGACACTTTAAAGAATTTTTTTCAGCAACCAAGAAAGCTAATTATTTTAAACTCTATTTGTTAGTCTACTTGTGAATGTATTTTTTTTTTTATAAGCGTTTCACCCCGAGCAAGGCATGTCACTGCCACTACTGTGCAGGGGGCTACGTAGAGTGGAGAAAGGCTGATTAAATATAGGAAATAACAGAGGGTGGGTGATAGGCGGGTGAGCATACCGAGAATGAGGGTTGGGTAGATGAGAGTGTTGTGAGAATAGTTGGGAGTTAGTGTGATAGGAGGTGTCTATCGACCCTACATTTAAACACCTGGAGATTGTAACTGTCGGGAAAGCAGACTTGTGGAAGGGAGTTCCACAGGCGGGAAGCGCGAGAAAAGAAGCTGTTGGAGTAGAATTTACGGTTACATCTTATTTGTTTAACTGTAAAAGGGTGGGACCTAGTTGCTAATCTAGTATCTCGTGTAAATTCGTGCTTAGGCGGCACCAGTGATCTAAGCTCATCGGAGCAGAAGCCATGAAAGTACTTGTAGAAGAGGCACAGGGAAGCTACATCACGCCGGTGTGAGAGCGGCTGCAGCCGGTCTGCCAAGTCAGTATCAACCACGTTACAGATCCTCCTTTGTATTTTGTCAAGAAGCCCAAGGAGAGCAGCAGGGGCACCCGACCAGATATGGCAGCAATATTCAATACACGGGCGGATGGTAGATTTGTATATGTGCAGAATAGTTTCAGGTGGGAAAAATTTATATCTTTTTTGTGTGTAAAACTAACTTACTTATCTTAGGTTTTTAACATTTTTGAATATTATTTTCTGTCACATCACTTAACCTGTTGTATGAACATTTTCTCTTCATGACAATTCCTTGAAACAACGAAATGAAATGAGATGCTGGCATACTTCAAAGGTGTATGTTTATAAATAAATTCTTTATCTGCTTTTTGCTAAAATTAGCCGTGTGTTTCCTCGTCATTATCATCCTTCATTAATCTTCTTGTCATCAGTAACTCAACTGTTTATTTCAACCCCGAACTTCCATGCCACTATACAGTGAGAGAATGTATTCCATATTAGAGAATAGTAAAAAATAAAAGCTGATATTATTCATGAATGTAAATGAACTCAGGAAAACTTATATAACTAATTCTGAGGATTAGTATAAGGGACATGAATATAAATTCATTAATTACTAGTTAAAAAATAGCATATATGAGATTTTCAAAATCGTGATATCCTAAACAAGGCAATAGAGCTACTAAATCACAAGTGTTTATTGAGCGTAAAAGAATCTGAGAAAAATACATTATGAAGTGAGTTAAATAAAAAAATAGGAATTAAGGAGAATGATGATGACGGACAGTGAATTTAAAATTTTGAGGATAAAATTTGACTGCAAGACATGAGGCTGAAAGAGATTTCCACAAGTGAGAAATAAAAGAGAATAAAATGTTAGTCTAGAACTTAAGTTTGTATCAATTCCAGCTGTAAAATTACGAGACTTAGGGCTATTTCTATCAATTACCCTGTAAAATTATGAAACCTAGTTACCAATCTAGTCAGTCAGTCAGTTAAGTGCTGTACGGGATACACGTTTCGGCGATCATGTCTCGAAAGAGACATGAATGACTAGGCAGAAGATTTTTACCGCATTGCTTTTATTGCTTTCTGAGGTAGACTGGTTACGAACCAAGGCTATAGAACTCAATCTGTCTTGATAGCTGGAGGAAGAATAGATGGATTCAAATCTTACCCAAGGGTATTTGCGTGTAAGTGAATGAAGCGTATTCAACGGCATTTTCCCTCACATTTCATTCTGAGCCGATATCCATTGCACCAAAACGCGCAGCTAGTAGTGTGCTTAAGTTCGCAATGTTCAGGTACCAGTGAGGAAAGATAATCAGAACAATTACCATGAAAACATTTACGGTAATAGCACAGAAAAGCAACATTACGATGCTGAGAAAGTAATTGAAGCCGATATGCCATATCAGTAACTATAACATTGCAGAAAATCTTTTGGATACTGTCAGGAATCTCTAAAACAGCAGATAGTAGAAACACTAAAACAGATTTAACAACAATATTCAGTGACTGGAAAAATGGTAGATTTTAAATGTATAAAAGAGATCCAGGCGTGAAAAATGTATCCAGCACGATATAGTGAAGCATGTTTTCTAGAAGCAAAACTAGCAATTGATTCATTATAATCTTTGCTTTTTATCTCAGCGGAAAGTTTTAGCCAGAGAAGGTGCAAGAAATCACTCAGCAAAATAAGAAATAAAGTGAGATTAATACAAAAAATGAACAAAGAACAAACACGAAAATCATCTTCATATCAAAGCAGCCGAAAAAATAGCAATTGTGCATCCATCCATATTCATACACGCGCTCACATACACACATGCACATACACATAGGTTATATCCTAGGTCCCACGCTCTTTCTGATCTACATTAATGATCTCCCCGACACCATTAGATCCCAAGTTGGCATGTATGCCGACGACACAACAATCTACTCCCGCATCGATCAGAAACCAGGTCTGGACGACAAAGTGAACCTCGCTGCCGCACTTGAAAGGGACCTCCAATTTACCAACCATTTCCTACCCCAGTGACCTGGGGTAGGAAATGGTTGGTAAATTTCAATGCCTCCAAAACAAAGCTGTTATCAACTAACCACCATAGACAATCGCATCTACCTCCCATTAGCATGGGACAGGCTAGCCTCCCAGAGAGTAAAATACTACGCCTCCTTGGCCTTACACTCTCGGCGGACCTCAAATGGAATGACTATATTGAATCCATTGCTATGAAAGTCGGCTCCCTGTGCAGGGCCCGGAAATTTTTCCCACCTGAAACTATTCTGCACATATACAAATCTACCATCCGCCCGTGTATTGAATATTGCTGCCATATCTGGTCGGGTGCCCCTGCTGCTCTCCTTTGGCTTCTTGACAAAATACAAAGGAGGATCTGTAACGTGGTTGATACTGACTTGGCAGACCGGCTGCAGCCGCTCTCACACCGGCGTGATGTAGCTTCCCTGTGCCTCTTCTACAAGTACTTTCATGGCTTCTGCTCCGATGAGCTTAGATCACTGGTGCCACCTAAGCACGAATTTACACGAGATACTAGATTAGAAACTAGGTCCCACCCTTTTACAGTTAAACAAATAAGATGTAACCGTAAATTCTACTCCAACAGCTTCTTTTCTCGCGCTTCCCGCCTGTGGAACTCCCTTCCACAAGTCTGCTTTCCCGACAGTTACAATCTCCAGGTGTTTAAATGTAGGGTCAATAGACACCTGCTATCACACTAACTCCCAACTATTCTCACAACACTCTCATCTACCCAACCCTCATTCTCGGTATCCTCACCCGCCTATCACCCACCCTCTGTTATTTCCTATATTTAATCAGCCTTTCTCCACTCTACGTAGCCCCCTGCACAGTAGTAGCAGTGACATGCCTTGCTCGGGGTGAAACGCTTATAAAAAAAAAAAAAAAAAGGTAAAGAATCTAAATAAAGTCGACTAGATAAAAAACAAATAAAGATTTATAATCCAAAATTCTCAGCGTCCTTTGTTCGTGCGCATGTATAGTAGCACCATTATGGAAAAATTTAGTCCGATGAAGTCCTAAAGGAAGAAGTCGAAACTTTTTCCACTGTCATACATTTTCCCTATACTGTTCTTGATATATACATTAGCTCCTCTAGCATGTACGCATCGCTCATTCCATAATAAATTAGAGCACTCTGGATAATGGGCGTGTATAATGATAATGTATACGCTAAAAAGTCTGCCTTCTTCTACCGAGCGCCCATAGCCCAGAGGTAGAATCGCTGACTGACGCCAATTCGGTCGGGTTTCAATCCTGGGTTAAAAAGCAATCGGAGTCTAACCGTACTGATTAGCTGTGATACAGCGAAACAGATCTGTCTGCGGATGACGATATATATCAACTGACCCTACTATACTGTACAATCAACAAACTGAAAAACAAAAAATTGGGTAGGCGCGAAATTAAACATACAACATTGTGTCAATTTAACCATCGCAACCTGAATATATATATATATCCACATACAAGCCTGTTTCGCTGTATCACGACTCGTCAGTGTGGCTAAATATCCAATTGTTTCTAGCCGGGATCGAAACTCGTCCGATATGCTCTCATTACGATTGAGCTCTCTAGAGAAGAAAAATTTAAAAACACTTCTGCTATATAATCGTGACTCTTCAGAAATGAATTGAGTTCTTTCGGTGACTGTCGTGTGTATACACTGCTTATAGACAACACGTTAAAATTTCCTATCTCTGATTCCATGCGACTATGGCTTAGAGAGTAGCAACTCCGACTGCCACCAATCGGTCGAGTTTCGATCCCGGTCAGAAGCAAGTGGATGTACCTAGCCACACTGATGAGCTGTGATACAGCGAAACAGGCTTGTTTCGTTGTATATATATATATATATATATATATATATATATTAGTCAGCCACATACAAGCCTGTTTCGCTGTATCACAGCTCATCAGTGTGGGTAGACGCATCTACTTGCTTCTGGTCGGGATCGAAACTCAATATATATATATATATATATATATATATATATATATGTGTGTGTGTGTGTGTGTGTGTGTGTGTGTGTGGATTGTCCGCGATTGAGAAAGAGAAGGTGACATTAACAGAGAAAAGGAGAAATCTGCGACCTAATTACGTCTTCTCTTTCTCTGAGCTACCGAAGACTGTACGCCTTGCCTTACTAGATTGGCAAGTGATGCAATTCCCGATCAACACTGAAATTCTCCTCCAAATATTGTGTTTACTTTTAATTATACTCACGAACTAGACATGTCCGTTGGATTAGACTTCCGTTTCTCGTTGGCTCACGATCTGTCCTTTTTACTAATCCCTTTAATTCAGCGTTTGCCCTCTTCCTAGTGTTAATACTTGAACTGCGCTCGCCGTTATATCTAATTATGCCGTGAGGCCCTCGGCCATTTTATGCTGTTGCGTTGCAAGCCCAGTCTCCACGTATGAAGCATTGTTGAATTACTTCGCGTTATATTGCATTTATCCTGTGTAAATTGGATGCGTTGATTTTGTGCGGTGTACGTTACTTATTTCGCGTGATACGTAATTACGGTTTATACCAACAGAAACAATGTTATCCATTTGCTAAACCAGCTTAGGTCTGGATCCGTTTGTTCATTTGACATCCAAAACTGAAACGCATCTTTTTACTTTTAAAGTTTTATATATCTTTTTGTATATCTGATTTATGATATAAAGAAAAACTGTTGTTGTGAATAGTCCAACATATTTTAAATGAACGTGAATGTTGCTTGTGGTGGATGGTGCTTTGAAAAGTATTGTGACAATTTTGAGAATTTTCACTTATATCAGTTTCAATAGGTGAAGGGTTTTAGCACATATTTTATAAGAATAAATCGCAGAACTTTAGTTTAGGATAACAAACATTGTGTGAATTTTAAACTTTGGAATAATTTTGTTTCTTACTGATGACAACTGATCTTTCATTCAAGTTTGTGTAGAAACTGTCAACAGTTGATGTTAGTTTTTGATAATGCTCCTCTTTATTGGGTACATTCAGTTTTTATAAATAATGATAGGAATTAAACAAAATCCATTGTTATTTTTCAGTATTTTGATATTTGCGAACATGATGATATTTTCAGTTTTACGACAATGAGAAATTGATTGTTCCCATTTCCACCTAAAAATGACTATCATGTCAATAGTGTAACGAGTGAGGGGTATGGTAGAATGATTTATTCCTTCATTTGTATTTCTCCTGTTATAAACATTATCATATCCGTAATATAATAACACCGTAGTTCATGGATGGAATAGAATGGCTGAAAAGAAAAGGAATGAAAAATATGCTTTGTCTCAAAGAGATTTATATCCTACTAACACATGCACAGAATTATAGATACATATACTCTTCCAGCTCTGCGCCGATAACTTAAGTGTAGACTCTCTGAATTATGCCAAATCGATCGAGTTTTGATCCCGGCTGGAAGCAATCACAACTCATCACACTGATGAGCTGTGATACAGCAAAACAGATTTGTATGTGGATTACTATATATATATACGTTTGTCCTTCACAGAAAATAGTATATCACATGCATCTATACTGCATGACAGAGTGTAAAGAAAGACAAAAGGAATGATCTTATATATAATATGGAGATATTCCTGTATCTGAAAAAGCCATCCTGAGAACACTTGATTCAAACCGATGGTATTCATCTATGCCTCATTTGGAGACATATTCCATAAACGTGAAACAATAAATCATATTTTTCTCAAATTAAGGATTTAAGCTGGAATTCTGTTCTATAATTGAGAAATATAAATTCTTACAGAGAAACGGCATTATGCACATGTATGCTGCTGGGGAGGCGGATTAAGCCTCTGCTCGGGTCGTGGAGGTGAGGCGTGCTAAAGAAAGTAACCTTTTGGTTTGGTTGCTTTCAAAAAACTGAATTTTTAATTCATTTTATAGATATCGTAAAACTGATAATTCTTTTCAGAGTTGAGACCTCAGTGAGAAATACACAATAATCGTGGATTGGTAGCGTAGATCCTTAACTACCTCACTACAGTAGTATATGAACAAGAATTTATTTTTTAATTCTTAAAACATCATAGGAAATAATAAATAATGTCGAAAAAGAAATACCAAAAAATATACTTTACTTAATTTTTTATTAAGCATTAAGAAATTCTGCAATTCGGTATTTTTATGCAATGTTAGCGTGTTATGTTTTTATGCACCATTGTTGTTCAGGAGGTAGGCGCACAAGGCTCTCCATAACTTCTTGATCTTTGATGCCAAATAAACCTTAACTCTTTACTATCTGTCTTTGTCCCTATTATACCCATTAAATTTGTTACTGTCTATTTCTCTAATTTATATTTACTTTCAATAGATCATGTCAGTGCTACATTCTCTAGACCTTCTTTCTACATTATATCTTAGACATTTCAACTGTTTTATCTCAATTGTAAATAAAAAGTTTACATTTTTTTTTACTTAGTGGATTTGTTTGTTTATAAGCATTTCAGCTTCTAATGGTCATTTAATACTGAATTTTACTTTTCGTAGGAGCAGTGACGTAATAACAATATGATTTATGCTTTTGTAACTTCACAACTGAAGACTTTGGAAATGTTACTCAGCTTTTGTGCATATACATGTTCGTGTGGATATGTTTAATAGAGTTTTTAGTTTTGAGTTTGTGTTTTGTTTAACGGCATATACGTCTTTAGGTTGTTTAATTCCAAGAAGGTTGGGTTTTAAGGTATTTTTAATGTTCGGTTATAGAGAGAAGGTTGATTTATTCAGATTTTCATGAAAAATTTAATTTTTTTATTTTAGAAAACTGAAGATATTTTCTAGGTTTGTATTGAAAAGTGTATTGCTGGTAATATTTTTATTCCTTAAAAATGTGTTATGATAATTTTTCCCTTCAAAAATGTATTGTTGACAATATTTTTCCTTCAAAAATGTATGTTGTTCTATAAATGTCTATTTTCATGTATATATTTCTATATAAGTCAGTTTTTATACTTTCATAGATTTTTGACCACGGTTTTTGACCACGGTTAAGTGTTTGCCCATAACTGGGACCCTAACAAATGCTACCACTCCGGATCAGGGTGGACCTGGAAACAACAGCAATTAAGAGGTGATTCCATATGCCACACAACCTCCCAATCAAAGACCTTGCTGCCGAATGCATTTTATCGTTATACCCAGAAACGTGTATTTATGTTTTATATTGTAGTTCTTTTTAACATATATTTTGAAACGCAGTTTGATTTAATAAATTGTAGGATATTATATGAACAAATGTCATTTTCTCTCATGTTGTATTTTTAGTAATTTGTTATTTTTTGTTTGTTTTTTTAGGCGGCATATTAATATATATGGGTTATTTAATGCCGAAATCTAAATATTTAGCACGCAATTTTATGCTTTCAGCCATATATATTTTGCACATAATTTTATGCTTCCAGGATACAGGTGTGTCTTTTAGATATATAGTTTTTTAAATAATTCCACCACAAGCAAGGCATTCTACTGCTACTGTTACACAGGGTGTTACATAGAGGAAAGTGATGGGAAAGAGGGGTTAGTTATAGGAAATGTCAGGAGGAGGGTAAAAGACGGATGAGAATACCGAGTATGGGGGTGGAGTAGATGAAAAAAGTGCTTAAGAGAATGAATGTGAATGGGATAGGTGATATCTATTGACCTTACATTTAAATTCCTGGAGATTGTAGCTGTCGGGAAGCAAGTATATGGAAGGGAATTCCACAGGCGCGAGGTACGATAAAAGAAGCTGTTAGAGTAGAAATTGCGGTTACATTTTATCAGTTTCACTGTAAAAGGGTGGGACCTAGTTGCTAATCTAGTAGCTCGTGTAAATACATACCTAGAAAGCACCAGTGATCTAAGTTCAGTGGAGCAGAAGCCGTGAAAGTATTTATAGAAGAGGCACAGGGAAGCCACATCACGCCGGTGAGATAGCGACTGCAACCGGGCTGCCAAGTCGGTATCTATCACATTACATAATGAAATGTATTTTTGGTAATTTTACTAAAAAAGTATTTTTAGTGTTGCTGTAATTATTATTTTGCTATAAAAATGAATAGTTGGTTATTCATTATCAAAATGTACTCTTGATTTTTGTTTAGGAGTTCGCTATTTGCCATAGCTGGTACCTTAAGATTGGACCGTCAACCTTTATCAGTATATAGATGGGTAATAGCTTTGAAATACTAGGTGATACAAGCTTGGATGCGCAGTTGTAGATAATATTTCGGAATCGTTTATCGGAGAGCCAATTCCCGTTTGGTTCGCTATATTCAATTATGCAGTAATACAGTAAGGCAGAATATGAAACCCACCGCTTCTCTAGTAGGGGTTAATTAGTAAAACTGGTATCACTAACACCATTAGTATCCTCGACAAAATCTTCTTGCTTTTAATAGCATACAAAAAGTTGATAAGCCGTAGAAAATTAATCAGTTAAACAATCAATAAACCAATCGCTAAATTTCTGAACTTAATTGATTTTGATGTCCTAAATCAGAAGCCTCTGGTCTTCCCTTTTGCCGACAACAACGCATTGTAATTTTATAGCTAATTGTATTTTTTTTTCTTTTTCCATTAAATTTTATGTTGTTAAAATTATGTCCGCAATTATAAAACTCCTAATAAAACTACATTCTATTTATCATCTGGGAGACACCTTTCTTTCTTCAGTAAATATGGCTGGTGCTAATTTTCAGGAGCTGCACTTTATCGGACTAAGATTCTCAAATGACATGAAGTGAAAATATTATATTGAATCAGTTACTGCTTCTAGGAATTCTGATTCATTGAGTCATACTAGACAATTTTTCTATCCATAATCTATCTCAAATATTTATAAGTTTACCATTAGACCAAGCTTAAAATATTGCTGTCACATATGGTCAGGTAGTTTTGTTATGTATTTAAAATTTTTTAAAAATCCAAAGGAAAATCTACAATGCTATTGGTCCTGACGTGGCCTTTCGGCTTCATTTACTTTTCACCGCTACAATTTATCTTTCGTGTGTCGTTTCTATAAATTCTTTCTCGTTAATTGTTCTGTTGAAATTTCTTCTATGGTAATTAGACTTTATTAATATAATGGCAGTATTCAATTCAGATGGCTTGAAGTAAGTGTTAGCAGATTCAAATTTTTTTGCACATCCCGCCTTTTGAAATCTTTTCAGGCTTCTTGCTCCCCATCAGTTTTGATCTTCAAAAATCTAAATTATCGATTCCGCTTCTATTTTCTTTCTTCTTCCTAAATAATGTTTTTTTCTTTTCTTACTATTTCACATTCAGAAACTTCTTGTATCTTAGTAGCTTTATTGCCTTTTAGCGGGTGAAATAATTTAAAAAACTAGGTAGGCGTTATAGTTTTGCTAGGTTCATTTTGCTTTATAGGTTAAATGACTCTCCCTTGCTTGATATTTCATTGACAGCGAACATTTATCGAACAGAGGAAATCATGTAATTATTTTTTTTTTTTTGTCGAGCTAATGTGTTTGTTTTTTTAGAAAAAAGAACAGAATGTATCACATCGTTGAATTGAGTTGGATGCGATATTTCGTTCAGCTGTCCAATAAATGCTCAAACCGAAAACGCGCTTCACACTTATCACTCCGGTTCCCTCCCGAAAGAGATGCAATACCTCAGAATATTACCTCGTGAGCTAAATTAAATTTTACAGCCACAACCTTGTAGGGCTGAACAGGTATTGTGATTAATAAGCATAGCTTAGATGCGCTACGGCGTTGCAATTATGGATCTCCTTTTGGAATTCGTTCTCACTTCACAGTCGTAATTATTCTAGGGAGACAAACATGCTAATCGTTTATACCTACTTATATTTGCTGTCAATAGGTCCTGTAAGTGTTAAAATCTCTTACCTTAATTTCACATTATATCCCAAACATTACAACTGTTTTTTTTATTGTAAATATAAATTCTTTTGTAGATTTTTCTTAGAAAGTCATCGTTGCTTTATGAAATTGTCAACATTTAAGAAAAAACACATTAAAAAAATTTTCTTTATCAAGCAACTCTTTTAAATATTTTCATAAAAATTTTTTTTAATCATTTCACCCCAAGCAAGGCATTCCACTGCCACTATTGTGCTTTGGGCTACATAGGGGGATATAAATAGGAAGAGTGGTTAGATATAGGAAATGTCAGAAGGGGGGTGATAGATAGTTGGGTGGGTGGGAAGAGTGTTTGAAAGAATGGAAGTTAGTTTGTTAGGAGGTGTCTATTGACCTTACATTTAAACTCCTGGAGATTGTAGCCATCGGGGAAGCAGTCATGTGGAAGAGAATTCTACAGTCGGGAAGTGCGAGAAAAGAAACTGTTGGAGTAGAAGTTGCGGTTGCATTTTATCGGTTTCACTGTAAAAGGGTGGGATCTAGTTGCTAATCTAGTATCTCGTGCAAATTCGTACCTTTGGGGTATGATCTTAAAAGGTTTCTTAAATATTATTATTATTATTATTGTTGTTGTTGTTATTAATTTCGATTTTTTTTGCATACACTTTTTTCAAGAATGGTTTCATGACATTTTCATTTTTGTAAAAAAAAAAACAACAAAAAAAAAACAGAAAAAAAACCCCTAAAAACTAAAATCCAACACATTTTGCATACACAAAGCTCTCCGTGATGTGTGATCTGTAAATCTGAGTACAATATTTTTGTATTTCTTAATGAGTTAACAGGAATCCCTTTAATGAGGCAACCAGAACATTTTCAAGTCAATCCGTGGGCCCCAATTAGTGATATACTCATGTGTCCCTTTTTTGAGATTGTGTTTGAATATCATCAACGATTTACTACAATCTGCAGAGAAAGCCCTGTAAATAAAAAATTATATATTGTTTATTATTATTTTTATTATTATTATTATCATTATTATTATTATTATTATTATTATTAAAAACTGCATTCGTTTTATTTTCCAGTATCTGGATCAACTGTGTAACCTGGTAATAAATACTTTTCACGTTTTTCTCATCTGATTTTATTATTATTACTATTATTATTATTATTATTATTATTATTATTATTATTATTATATTTCGATTTCTGCTATGGTCACACTACCTACGAGTCTGAGAGAAAACCGTAGGCATGTACTGGTGTGTTGTTATTCTTACATTTCATGTTTTTTTTCTAACATGGACAAAGTTTTTCTTAGTGTGTGGTCTATAATTATAAAGATAATTTTTGGTATTTCTCTTAAAATGGGAGATCTAGATTGATTATTATTATTATTATTATTATTATTATTATTATTATTAAGAACTGCATTTGCTTTATTTTTCAGTATCATGGTCAACTGTGTAACCTTTTAAAAAACATTTTCCCCCTATTTTTTTCACCGGGTCTTATCACTCCGGGAGCGAACCACCAACTGTGACAGCCATATTTGACTATGTGCTTTTAATCTGCTTAGAAAAGCACACAGCATCAAAGAATGTACATGTAATTCCAATGAACTCGCTATTCTTTTATCATCTGAGCATTTTCGTAATTCTTCTTTCTATCTACACCGGACAAACGGATGCTTCGAGTTTCAACGTTTCTCGCCACTCTTCCATTTCAAGCAATGTGTTTATTTTCAAATGGTGCACTTTGAAAATAACAGTAAAAATGTGTGGAAAACAACTGAACAGAGAAAGCATTCTTTTGACATTTAAAAGAAAATAGTGCCCATACCCATTTTACTAGGCACCTTTTCTCCATCCCTTGTTCTGATTAACGTGAATATAGCAAGTTCTACAAAGGCAAACATCAACAAATCTTAGTTGGGTGCCTTTAATCTATTCTCTCTGATTTGCGGTTTAAATTTTTCGAGCTGATACGATGTTATTTTAAAAGTAAAGCAAATGGCAAACTGTAAGTCACTGAAATTCTATAGGATTTTTCCGGCAAATGTCCCCAGCTGTTTATTAGATTACAATAATATTACTTAAGAAATTTTTGCAATGGTTTTGGGATTGAACGTTTGTGCCAAGAACACTAGCATATATGAAACAAACATGATACGGTGGATACTATACTTTATATATATATATATATATATATATATATATATATATATATATATATATATATATATATAAACTAACAGCTTTTCGTAGAGTGAGTATATTTAACAAAGGAATGAGTTTATCAAAATATTCAAACTCGCATAAAATATCACTGGATTATATTAAGTTTCAATCTCGACTGAAGTCAAACTATATATGAATGTAGCTTTATGTAAATATTTGTTGAATTATTTGATGTCTAATTTTGAGTGAGACACCCAGTTAAAATCGGTATACAGTGATCCATAATTTTATCTTCGTTAACTACTACTTTACACCGAAGCAATTTCGATGTCTGGTCGTCATGAGAATCATTCTTAATAGGCACCCTGCTGTTAGGACTAAAACTGCTGTATATCTTTATGGACATCAGCATTCTAGTTCACATATAATCTCTATTCCCTGATCTTTAAAACACAGTAAACACTGAAACGGTTCCTATCTTCTCGGCCATGTCTCTTGAGAATATGGCCGTTTATAACTCTTCACAACTTCCTTTTTTGTTTAATCTAAATAATGTTTGCAAATTTACGACCTGTGGTACACGCCTTACCCTATCGTCTGACCCCAAGTGGAATCATTACATTAAGTCAATAGCTAAATCCACTGCTAGAAAAGTTGGGTCTTTGTGTCGGGCCAGGAATTTTTTTCCGCCTGAATCCATCTTGCACATTTACAAATCAACCATCCGATCGTGCATAGAATACTGTTGCCATATTTGGTCTCAGTGTTCTCGACAGGCTCTAAAGGGGAATCTGTAATGTGATTGGTCCCGACTTGGCAGCTCGACTCCAGCCACTTTCTCACCGGCGGGATGTGACTTCCCTCTGTCTCTTCAACAAATATTTTTATAGCTTCTGCTCCGACGAAATCACTGGTGCCCCCTCCACACGAATTTAATCGTACAACCAGACTGACAATAAGGTCCCGCCCTTTTATATTTAAATGAACCAAATGCAGCCGACAATTTCAGTAGTTTCATTTCTCGCACTTGCTTTCCTGACGGCTACATCCTCCAGAAATTTAAATGCAATGTCAATTCACATCGCTTATTTACTCTACTCCAGTACTTTCTACATCCTCCAGTGTACCTTGTTCTTTTTCTTTCTCTCTCCCTTCGCGACTGTCTTTACACATGTATTACCACCCTTCTGGTGCCCTTTCTTTCACACCCACTGTAACTAGTTCGTCTTTTTTTTCACTCCCCTCCTGGCTAGACTTTTACTCTCTTATGTAGCCCCCTGCGCATCAGTGGCGGTGCTGCCTTGTTGGTGTGAAATGATTAAAAAATATCTTTTTCTATTTTCCCTGTATTAAAACTTATAGCAGACGAAACGTCGCAAGCTTCTCGCGACTATTTTGCTATTTTCATGATCACTTAGCTACATTTCTTAATTCCGCAAAATCAGAATTTAACAATCCACACCATGCAATGTACACATGGTCGACTCATCCTCATTTCATTCGTATTGTTAAGGAAGTGGTTTATATTTGTCTAACTTATTCCTAGAACTGCTATTTAGTGGAACAGACACCGACGCTCATCCGATTATTACAAACTTAATCTTGTGCTTGATGACATATATTATTCTTTCATAAGATTTATCAAATATTCAGATAGGTAGATGACAAGTAATATACTGTTTAAAATATTAAAAAATAAACAAATATGAATAACGACTAATAAGTTTTAAGTGATCAATGAATCTACAACGAGAAAAGTTTCTCTTAAAGCACTATTTCGAGTCGCTCGATCGTCAATATTGTTCTTGGCTGAGTTGTTAATAGCACATACAATCTAATGAGGGTTTCTCCTATCACAAGAGACACAGGTTCGAATCATACGAGAATGTGCATATTCTCTTTAAAAAAGATTTCTAGAATACAAATATACTGTTTAAAAAATATCGGAGAAAAGTATCAACTAAAAATAACGTTTAAAGGAATAAAGTTATGTGCATATCTTTATTTGAATATTATATTTACACGTCCCACTCACATATACTTAAAAAGCGCAAATATATACAATGAACTACATAAACATTTTTTCTTGTTTGTGAGTAATGTAGGGAATATCAGATTTCTCTCAATAGTGATAAATCCTATAATAAATCCTAAAATAAAAATCCTAAAAAATCCTAAAATAAAATAAAAAAAAATAAAAAAAAATAAAAAAGGAAAAAGATTTTTAATCATTTTACATTGTTTGGAACTTAAGTATACTTTATATATTGTTCTAACGTTATATATATATATATATATATATATATATATATATATATATATATATATATTAAGACTTTGAATAAGTTCTCAGTGCTTTCTAACAGATGGTGTTCCCAGAACTGCGGTGTCAAATAGTATAACGATGTGCTATGTGAAATTATAAAATTTAGTGTATGTCATTTCGCTGTTTTTGCATAGCGGTAAACGTATCGGAATTCATCACAAAGAAAGTGAATTTGCGGGAAGTTTCAATGATTCTTATTCAAAAGAAATCTGCAGCTCAGGCGCACAGAATTTTAGCTGAGAAGTACGGCGATCATGCTCTGTTGGAAACAATATGCAGGATTAATTTAAACACTTCCAAAATAATGATTTGAATGTGGAAGTTAAAGAACGAAGCATTTCTTTATGAAGACTCATGTCAGGCGCAATCTGAATATGCAGGAGTTGATAAGACAACAGTTTCGAAACCTTTTAAAGCATAAGAATGTTTCAAAAGCAATGACACTGTGGGTCGTACAAGTTGAAACCGAGAGACGTCGAACGGCGTATTTTCACATTTGAACAGCTGCTTCAACGGCAGAAAATGAAATTTTTTTGCATCGTATATTGACCAGCAATTAAAAGTAGATACACTATGATAAACCGAAGAGTAGAAAATCGTGGGGTAAGCACGTCATGCATCAACGTCGGCGGCAAATGTTCGAAGCTTTTGCTCAAAATTAGGTGAAATCAGAGCGGTGTAGTTTTTTATGAGTTGCTCAAATCAACCAAAACCATCCAGAAGATCGTTATCGACTATAACTGATGGGTTTGAGCCGATTATTAAAAAAAAACAACTGTTATATGAGCTAGGCAACATGTTGCAAAACGAGTGAAAACCTACTTGGAAACGCGTAAATGGAAGTCCTACCCCACCTGCCGTATTATCCAGACATTTCCCCGTCGAATTGTCATTTGTCCCGATGGATGGCACATAGCTTGGCTGAACAGGACTTTCATTATTATGAAGATGCCAAAAAAAAAAAAAAAAAAAAAATGGGCCCACTCGTGGTTAGCTATAAAAGGCGTGTCGTTTTTTCGAAGTGGAATTCAAATGCCACCAGAAAGATGAAAAAAGTAGTGGCAAGCGATGGATGATACTTCCAGTGAGATGTTTCTTACAGATAAATAAAACATTACTTTTCATGAAAAATCAGCGATAATTTATTTAAAGTCCTAATACATACATACATATATACATACATATATACATACATATATTATATATATATATATATATATACATATATATATGCACACACACATATATATACACACATATATATATATTAATAAGTCTACTCATATATATATATATATATATATATATATATATATATATATATATATTAATAAGTCTACACAAACACAGATATCCACTAAAAATAACGTTTGAAGTAATAAATCATGATGCATTGAAAATAAAGGACATTGTTTAGAAATATATATATATCGTTTGTGCAAATTTTACATATGTTAATCTGTTACGTTTATATGCAAAATTAAAATCATATAATTTTCATCAATAATGAACTTATAATGTGCAGCATAAGAAAGAACCTCTTCGAATCTCGATAGTTTATTGAAAGATTGATAAAGAAATTAAGTTTGAATAAAAAAATGTCAGTAAATGTTCTAATAAATAAATATAAATATATATATTTAGTTAAGTAAGTCACAAAAACATGTCTTAACTACTAGGTACGCTTGATTTATTTGGGAAGAATTTTAGAAGTTCCCAAAATTTTCTATGGAAACGAACCGCCTGCATACGGATAGAAAATGAGTTCAATTCATACAAATAAATAAATAGAAAGAAAGAAAGAAGCCTAAGATGTATATTCTCAGCGGAAATATTCAACATTTACAATGAGGCGATTGTGAAAGAATAAGAAAGAACACATGGATTCATTACTGGTAGCCACAATCTTAGCAATATAAGAGATGAAGATGACTCTGTGTTGCTAGCAGACAGGGAAAGTTAATTACATACATTGTTATCAATGGTAGTAAATGAATTCGAGAAGAAAGGACCAACCTTCATTTGGAAGCAGACATAAAGTATAGTTATCAGCAAAAGTACGAGCCGGAGACGCCGACTACAAACCGATCACACAAAAATCGAGCAAGTACAAGAATTTAAATACCTCGGAAGTGTTTTAACAGAGGTCGAAAAATCTGACACTTAACACAGATAGTGCATTAATATAGAGATATATGTCTTTCAAAAGTTAAGAAAAATATTAAACGACAGGAAAATTTTGTTAGCATAAATAAAATAATACTAATTTATATAATATCGGTTTGCCTATATGACAGTGAATGGTGCGTAATCTTCTTACAGATGAAGAAGGTAAATGATATAACAGAAAGAGGGAACTTGTACTTAAAATGAGAATGAGATAATTGAAAATTTGAGGGTACGTTTGTGGTACAGTGGATATCGGCTCGGAACGAGAAACCGGGGAGTCCTAGTTCGAATTCTAGCTGAATCCATTGTATTCACTTACGCGCAAATACCCTTGGGAAAGGTATTAATCCGTCTCTTCCTTCCAGATTTGGGTTAAATAGAAGGACAGATTGGGTTCTATAGCCTTGGTCGGCAACCAGTCTACCGCAGAAAGCATGGCAACCTACTGCGGGATAATCTTCTTCCCAATCAGTCATGTCTCTTTCGAGACATGATCGCCCAAGCGTGGATCACGTATGGCACTCAACTGACTGAAAGAATGTTACAGAATGCGAAGTCCAGATCTAGATTGGTCAGCAATTGGTAGGAATGCCTCGTGGGTGGAGTTTTCTGACAAAATTTGTCTGGGGCTTGGATATTAGTTAAAAACACCGCAAATTCAAAAAAGGGTCTCGAGAATTCTGATATGCCTCGTACACCTAGGCTTGTGACCGGCTAATATCATCCGCGAAGGGATGCTGAGCCTATGTGTGATATATTCTCTTGTGATATAAATCCTTTCTACTGTATCTTAGAATCCAGGTTCGAACCTCTTTTACCAAAAATAAATGCTCCTTTTCATTGATAACATTTTATGTAGTACGTGGGAATCGTTGCTTTCTGTGAAAGCAAGCTTAACTGTACAATCCCCTTCTTTGATTTCTCAATTCCTGGTTATCTTAACCTCCTAAGGCAGGACTCTAATGTCCGCATGCATGAACTGGGAATTTACATCCGCGAAAAAATTCCGATGGCTAGGAAACACTCTCTTGAATCTTACAGACCATTCTTACATGTGTCGCCTTCTCTCTCTATTAAACTCAGTCATTTATCTCTTCTTTCTCTACCGCTTCCCTTCCTCTCCCAACTTTTCAATGCTAAATAGCATCTCAGATGATATAAACAAGGCCATTTCTCTCACCCGCTTGCTAATATATTTGTGCTCGGGGACTTGAATGACAACCATATGCCAAGTTGATTGAAAACTCTGTCTCTGATCTTGCTGGCGTCCATTATCTGAACATTTCAATCACTCAGTCTCTCACAAAAGTGGTGAGTTTAATTTCAATTATTCTGTTTATCTTGTTAGATTTGAATCTGTATATTCAACTCATATATATTTAATTTTCTGCATGTTGATTACCCGTATTTTGTTTGTACAGTTGGCCATGTGCGATCGTTATCATTAAAAGGTCACGTGATTCAAGGTTTGTCCTCCCTTACAGAAAAAATATATCCGTATATAAACCTTTTTATACCAAATTTGTCTTCCATACTTTTGGCCAGCTACTGTAAATCATCAATAATGCTTTTGATAAGGGGTTGACAGCTGTGATAACAAGGCTACCCTAATTGAGAAACGTTCTTTTGAAAAAATTCAAGCAGTAAGCAAGCAATTCTTGTTTCAAGGGAACTTCAAGTAAGTTTAAATTCAGTAATTTGAATAAAATAATGTGTCAGCGAGATGTATTTTATTTTTGTAAGATTTTTTAACACCGAGAATTGGCTACTGTTTACAATCGATGAAAAATGGCGGAAAGTTTTAAATTTAATTTTTTTTTAAACATTACATTTTATGACTCAGAACAGTATAATTTCGGTTTGAAATAAACCAGGGTATTTTGCTTACTGTAATTAGTAAATTTCATCTCTTAGCTTTAAATTAAATTATATATATAGTCATCTGTAGACAGATCTGTTTCGCTGTATCACAGATCATCAGCACGGTTAGACTCCGATTGCTTTTAACCCAGGATTGAAACCTGACCGAATGGCGTCAGTCGGAGATTCTATCTCTGGGCTATGGGCGTTCGGTAGAAGAAGGCAGAATTTTAGCATGTATATTGTCATTATACACGCCCAATAGCCAGAGTGCTCTAATTCATTAGTGAATGAGCGATGCGTGCATGCGAGAGTAGCTACTGTTTTTCAAAGTCTACCATTCTTCCAGAGTGCTCACTAAGGGTGTAAGAGCGTAAATAGTCATCCGCAGACAGATCTGTTTCGCTGTATCACAGCTCATCAGTACGGTTAGAATCGGATTGCTTTTAACCCAGGATTGAAACCCGACCGAATTGGCGTCAGTCGACGATTCTACCTCTGGGCTATGTACGTTCGGTAGAAGAAGGCAGACTTTTAGCCTGTATATTGTCATTATACTCGTCTCGAAAACCTTCATCGAAAACAATCGAACGAAGAATAAATGGTTGTAAAAAACGAAAGAACTTAGGGCATGAAGGACAGTCAAAAGTATTCGGACCGAAATCAGCACAAAGCCCAAAGAAAGAAACACGAATAGTCATCTAACAGAAAGCGGCCAACACAAAGGTAGAGTAAACTAAATAAATAGCACCTAATGAGCCAGACGAACCTATTTAGGTTTCACCTAAACGGATCGTCAGGGAAAGCCATCTTTCTCTGATGATCCGTTTAGGTGGAACCTAGGTAGGTTTGTCTGGCTCATCAGGTGCTATATATATATATATATATATATATATATATATATATATATATATATGTGTGTGTGTGTGTGTGTGTGTGTGTGTGTGTGCAAGTTAATATCTTTATATTATTTACAATTAGACTAATGTCCTTATTTTTGTTGTCATTATCAAAATGTTTTCACTCTTATCGGCTGTTTTTCCATTCCCTCCATGTCTAGAAATATAATTCATGCGCATTTTCTCGAGTTCGGTTCCTCTGAGACTGAGTTTATACTAACCTACCAATGGAGTACTTTTTTCGGCCTTGTGCCACATCTAAGCTAAGCTTCGAAAACCGCCATCTAAGGATTACTTTGCAGATGTATGTCGAAATTTTACAGTGGAAATACTTTGGTACACATGATCCCGCATACCTTATGGTGTGTTTAATGTTGAAATTTTGTGATCACGTTTTTCTGTCAGGCGGAAAATCTATTCCTGCAATGGAAGATTAAATTTTCTACATCACAGTCATTAACACACCTATATACAAAACGAATGAGAAAAGTAAATGAATTAGTGAGTCCGTGCGAGTTTGGAAGAAGGAGGAATGAAACGAGAAATTGTGTGCTTAGTATCCGTGTACGAAATTCTGATAAGCGATTCACGAAGACAGCAAGCAGCGAGATAAGTTGAGAAAACGAACAGCTGTGTAATATCTGATTCGAAGGGCAGGGCAAATAAATAAAATAAATATTAAATAAGAGAAAAAGAAGCTCCATTAAGTAAAGTCTTATGACCATTTCATGATCTCCCAAAGCGACCGTTGGCTGCTTCAGGCTTGGCAAATGAACCGCCATATTTGCACTCATTTCTTTCCCATCGTAAAAAGTAAAAACACATACGCTCTACATGAAGATTTTTTTTTATTCCACATTCTTGCTTTAATTTACAATCATTTATATACTGGTGTTTGTTTTTCTTTCTTTCCCAATCTAGACGTCGTGTCTTTTACTAAACGTGAATGATCATAGGTCTCCACAACTTCTGGTCTTTTGATGTTCTCAGTAACATTTCACAATGCTCTCTTTCAATTTATAATATTTATTTATCAATCCGTTTATACAAACTTTTCTAGTAGCTTACTCAATACTTTCTGCTACTATCGTTTTCGACGCATTCTGTGACTGACAAATTCTCAAAGACCTCTTACGCATATCTGGAAAGACTTTGATCAAACAAATTATTACTTCTATATATATATTGCAAGGTGAAACTATGTACATGCGTACATAATTAAAATCAGTAATTAATTAGTAAAATAATTAGTAAAATTAAGAATTAATTTAACAGAATTTTGGATATTGTGAAAACACATTTGGACATAGCAAGCTATATTATGTCTGTCAACAAGTTCACAAACAATAATATGAGAGTTACATCTACGGCATTCCGAATCACCACCAGTCACGATGACCGGATGTTGCCTCGTAGAGGTACCGTACCCTAAGAAAATATGGGCCCCAAAATCATAAGCGACCTCTAGTGTAACTGCTATAGACAATACATTACTGTAAAAGCATGTAAATTGATCGGCTTTCTGTATAACACCAGTAAATACCTGGCCTTTGAATGTTATCCTCTACTATTATAAGCCAGATCTGACTAAAAACGGAGAACTGTTGTCGTTGTCGGGCAGGAGCTTCTTCAGTCTTAATAGAGTTTAAAAGCATCTTCGAATTTTTGTTGGAGAATAATTATTTTCCATCCTTCAAACTTTCACACACAGGTGGGATGTAGCGAGTCTCTTCCTGTTCTATCGCTACTTACATGGAAAGAGCTCGAACGAACTACTTTCCTTGGTTCCGCCAAGATTAAACTCCACGGCTAAGACAATCCATGTCGTTTAAATTGTAGTGTAGCAGTTACATTCCCTCCGTATTCATTAGTAAGAAGCAAGTTCAACTCCAAGTGCTTCTTTACTCGAACCACTGTTCTGTGGAATAGACTCCCAAAAGGATATTTCCCTGATCCCTACAAACATAAGCTGCCTAAAGTCTAAAGTTAACTGCTATCTTACCCACTCTATCCATATAAATTATCCTTTAACGTAAGCCTTCATTTTGAGTGGTTCTTTTGCATTGTATACGGAGAAACTTACCCCCTTCCGCAAAAACATCTATGCACAAACACACACAAACACACACACACACACACACACACACACACAATATATATATATATATATATATATATATATATATATACATATATGATTAAAACACCTGCCATTACAGTTTAGTCTGTATTTTTGTAGATTTGATTTTTCGTATTTTCGAAAGATGAACAAAACTAAATACAGAAACTTATTTTATTTATGCATAAAAATAGACATTGTAACCTTTTATGCAAACAGTTTCTATTCTTGCACTTCTCGCCTGTGGAACGCTCTTCCGGTTGCATGTTTTCCATCCAACTTTGAACTTCAAAAGTTTAAATGCAATGAAAGTTCTCTACTTTCTTTGTGATTTCTCTTTGTAATGTTCCTTCTCCTTCATACTGTTTCTCTATTTCTTATACGTTCATGCACACTCAGTAACCCCTTGTGTCTTACTACCACTATTGCCTTGCTTGCAGTGAAATAATTAATGTATAATATTATTTAGATATTACGCTCTCACATACCGACTGAGCACACTGGAAGAATGGTAGACTTTGAAAAACAGTAGCTACTCTAGCCTCTACGCATCGTTCATTCAGTAATGAATTATAACACTCGCAGCTCTTGGCGTTTACATAGTATAACACACGTTAAAAACC
Organism: Ascarosepion bandense; assembly: GCA_037127315.1. NCBI lineage: Eukaryota > Metazoa > Mollusca > Cephalopoda > Sepiida > Sepiidae > Ascarosepion > Ascarosepion bandense. The sequence goes on along the minus strand of JBBBDQ010000779.1, from coordinate 1,096,605 downwards.
TGCTTTCTTCTACTGAGCGCCTGTAGCTCAGAGGTAGAAACTCCGATTAATGCCAATTCGGTCGAGTTTTAATCCTGGCTAAAAGCAATCGGATGTATAACCGTTCTGATACAGCGAAACAGATCTGTTTGCGGATGACTATATATATAAATATCGCGATAATTACCGAAGATTAACCAACCTTGTTTATAAACACCCTACGATTTGTTTGAACATTATTTTTTATCGATACTCGTATTTAAGTAGATATTCTGCATTTTTTTAATCAAACAGTATTATATGTTTCTTTCTACCGGCCTGATATTAACGATAAATTTTTGTTACGAAAATATTTTTCGATAATTACCGAAGATTAACCAACCTTGTTTATAAACACCCTACGATTTGTTTGAACATTATTTTTTATCGATACTCGTATTTAAGTAGATATTCTGCATTTTTTTAATCAAACAGTATTATATGTTTCTTTCTACCGGCCTGATATTAACGATAAATTTTTGTTACGAAAATATGCGTCATTCGGCAGGATTTGAACCTGGTGATCACATAGTGGCTTCCCGTATGTGGATAGGGGTCGAAGGTTCGAATCTTGCCGAATGACACACATTTTCGTAACAAAAATTTATCGTAAACAATCAAGCGGTTTGAAATAAATATATAATACTGTTTGATTAAAAAAAAACAAAAAACAGAATATCTTCTTAAATATGAGTATCGATCAAAAATACTATTCAGACAAATCATTTCATATATAAATATATATATTATCCAACATCTATGACACGACTCGGAGTTTCATGCGTTAAGATATCAGGTATTTATTTCTAATAGATATCAATTTAAGTTCACTCGATTTTTACGGTAAATTTCATCTTATAAAGTTAATTTACTGTTTTTTTAATAACAATATTAGAAATTAAAATATTTTACGGTTAGATGTGGATAAAAAATTTAAATTTAAAAATTGAAACTAAAATTAAATTAAATAAAAAATAAAAAATAATAAAAGGGCGTAAATGATGCGTCTTATAAAATAAATATTGCATGTATATACAAATGTTGGGAAAATTAAATTTTTAAATTTTAAATAAAAATTAAAATATGATAAACTAAAATATATATACTTTTTAAACATCTCACCCTAAGCAAGGCATTCTACTGCCACAGTTGCGCAGGGGTTTACATCGGGGAAAGTAAATTTTTAGGGTAAGTTTGCGGTACAGTGGATATCGGCTCGGAACGAGAAACCGGGGATTCCGAGTTCGAATTCCAGCTGAATCCATTGTATTCACTTACGCGCAAATACCCTTGGGAAAGGTATTAATCCGTCTCTTCCTTCCAGATTTGGGTTAAATAGCAGGACAGATTGGGTTCTATAGCCTTGGTCGGCAACCAGTCTACCGCAGAAAGCAATGGCAACCTACTGCGGGATAATCTTCTGCCCAATCAGTCATGTCTCTTTCGAGACATGATCGCCCAAGCGTGTATCACGTATGGCACTTAACTGACTGAATATTGCGGGGAAAGAAAGAAATTTAGAAAGACAGAAATAGGCAAATGTAAAGAGGGGTCTATATCAATCTGAGTCTAAGTATTTTTCCTTGACAGCATGTGGTCAGTAAATCACTTCATTTATTAAGCAAATTTAGATTCTTGATATGGTGTAAGAAAACATTTTTTCTAAAATGCATAAATTAATTTATCTCTTTTTCCGCTGTAATGATTGGACTTAGCTACGATATTCGAAGTAATTATTGGGTTCTTACGATTGTTTATTTTTTTATTTCTAATAATGCTTGGATAAAGCAGTACTTTTACTGTAGTTACTGTTGTTTAAAACTATATGGGGCTGTTAAATATTACCTTCAACCTGTTAGAATACCTCCAAAGTAAAATTAAACATCATTATCATTCGAATGAATTCGACTTCTATAAACAAAATTTGCGGACATGCACTGACCATTAAATGGGCAGGTCTTATTTTTTTCAGCAGTTGCAATTCTTTTTAGAAAGATCATTTTTGCCATTTGTTGGGTGACGGATGTTGTTTATGTAGGCCAAATATTTATTTGATATCAAAGCATTTGTGTTGTGAAATATATCTATCTATGTTTTTAACGCAACCTTAACTAACTTTGACATTTTGTTTTGTTGAAGATTTTATTTAGTGTGGGTGAATGGTAGAAATGTTTATAAATTAAGTTAAAGAATGATTTACTGATGTTAGTTTGGACGTTACGACTGAAGGGTGGGTTAAACCAAATAATGTTACGTTTACGTGATTTCTGCTTATTTCTGCTTGCTTTCTTTTTCATGGAATATTCTAAAGTGGTATTGAGTTTACTTTTTTTAAAGCATTAATGTATTTAATTTTAGAATTGTCAAAAGTTCCTTATTGCTAGAGTTGTTACTTAAATGAAATTGGATAAATTTTTGTAGGTTGTTGGTGATTTTTTAAAGTGATTAGATTCTCCGTTGATATATGTGTGGCTGTGTGAGTCCTTAGTGTATGGTTTGTACAGGCTATTGCTCAGGTCGAAGGTAACATCTAAGAAATTTACGACTTTAAGGTTAGTTAAGGTGCTAATGTTAAGATCGTGGTCTTTGTAAAGTTGTATTAACACCGTTTCTGATTTTATCCGTTTTTTGTGGATTAGTTTTGCGGAGGATTATCAATCCGCCATCTCGGGAAAATCTGGTGTTGCATAAATGGAAGATGTTCCTAAGATTCTAGAGCAAAAAGAGGCCTATTAAGTTGCAGATCTCAGCAGAATCATACGCCCTAATGGAAACGCAGAAATCAGGGTCGTTTTTCAAGTTCACAGGTATTCATCGGAAAATAAAACAGATTTCTGGGCCTGTTTTATGATGTTGATGTCTTGGTCGCTGATGTGGCAGTAATTTGTAGCCAAATTTAAGGCTGTAATTAAAAGTTTTTTCAGATATAAATGGATCTGTCAGTCAGTTAAGTGTCATACTTGATACACACTAGGGCGATCATGTCTCGAAAGAGATATGACTGACTTGGCAGATGATTATCGCAGTAGGTTGCCATTATTTTCTGTCATGTGATTTAACCCATAACTGGAGAGAAGAGAATATATATATATATATATATATATATATATATATATATATATATATATATATATATAAGCATGCGGTGTAGATATAGAAGAATCCAAAGGAGTATCCTATACGTACAGTGATAGGATAACTCTCTAAGAGAGCTCTAAATATATATGTATATAAATACATATAGAGCAAATATAAGAAAAAAATAGGCAGACACGTTATTTTCTGGTATATATATATATATATATATATATATATATATATATATATCATTAAGGTAGGAATATATATTTTTGTTGTGACGACCTTTATAAAAACTTAGAAAACTCAATATTTTTTTCATATTAACTGGAATGTAAAAATATTTTTAAATAATTAAATGAAGTAATATTTTATCTATTGGATTTCTTCTTTTTTTAAATTATTTTGCATTTATACTCTACTTATTTATTTATTTCCTTCTATGTTTGTCAGGAAATATTATACCACAAAAAAACTAGGTAAAATTAATCAAGTATTCTTGGGATGACACTGATGTTGATAAATTATTTTTTGTATTATCGCTTACCCAATTCAAGGCCAAAGAGCCACACAATGTAGAGTCTATTGAACAGATTTACGCCAATCAGAGAAACAGCAGTAACAATAGGATGAAGAAATTGATAATATGTGTCTTGTAACCAGTGGTAGTGACGATTTTTAACAGAAATATGACTTACATATAAACTTTAAGTAATCAATTTTAATTGATTTAATAAGGAGCTTTAGGCAGAAACGAACCAAACAATTAGTAATTAACTTAAACTACAACAACATATGAATAACTCAATTTATTACAGTGTAACACTAGTCTCCCGTGAATGTGATTACAAGAATAACAGACAATACGAGAATCTAATTACCAAAATGTACAGTTCAACAATGTACTTCGTTTCTTTCTAGACAGTGAGAAAAAGCTTACATACTTACTTAAATACATCAAGAAATTAGGAAAGGAATTACGTCTGACGCAAGATTATATAAAATGTGTATATACGCGGGTATAGTGCGAGGTAATTATGATCAGTATTATCCTAAAAATAACTTGGGGTAGCACTGTACACAGCTATTTTTCTGAACATTGTCGGTGACCGTTTACCCGATACACAGATATTTTTTTGCTCCATCGGTTAAAATTCATCCCAAAAAGAAAAATTAATGTGTCACACTATACATAGCGTCTACTCACACAACTGTATATGCGTAAGTTAAATTTATTTAAATATCAATTGCTAGCCAATCAGCATAAACAAAATATTATGAGGTTAGATCATAATGAAAATAACCTTCGGTTTTAGAAGCCCCAAATGTCTGTGTATATATATATATATATATATATATATATATATATATATACAGAGAGAGAGAGAGAGAGAGAGAGAGAGAGAGAGAGAGAATATCCTACGTTTTAGGCAGGGTTAGAGTTAGGGTTACGGTCTCATGCTTTATGGAATCATCAAGTGCAAATTAAACTATGCTTTACTCATTTTGAATTAGTTATTAGCGTTCCCTGCTTTAAAGTCGATATAGATAATAAATCGGATGTGTAATTTATTAATAATGTGTAATTAAATTACGTTAATACCGAAACCCCAAAATATAAGAGAATACTAAAATCGTAGTATGAGAAAAATAAAAAAAATAAAAAACAGAAAAAATTATCATTAAACTCACGGTGCAAGGGACGAAACAATTTGGTTTTATTTACATTAAAAAATAAAATAATTAACAATTTAACGTTAAAAAAATAGGGAAATGAATACGCACAGATTTACGAACGCCAAAATATGCATGTGTTTAAGGACTAATGATTTTACAATTCAAATTATATTTAGGTATTGCTAAAATATCTACAAAAAATGAATCGGGCATGGTTCAGTAAAATTTAGTTAGGTTTAAAGAGAAAATAAAAAAGTGATAAGGAAGAGAAATCGTGCAGACGGAAAAAAAGACCGAATGAGCATTTGAAAGGGACACACACATATATATATATATAGTCACCCGCAAACAGATCTGTTTCGCTGTATCACAGCTCATCAGAACGGTTATACATCCGATTGCTTTTACCGAGGATTGAAACTCGACCGAACTGGCGTCAGTCGGCGATTCTACCTCTGAGCTATGGGCGCTCAGTGAAAGGAGGCAGACTTTATCTCTGGTATGAGGGCTAGTTGCTTCAGAGCGTCCATTGTGACTTCGCTTAGGTTTTGAAAAGCCCCTACACACACACACACACACACACACACATGCAGACACACAACAAACACACATGTAGCTATTCTACACGTGCATACACACACGCACGTATGCAATGAATTCAAACGACAAACATGCACACCCAGGAACATACACAACTTTTCTGGCACATAGACAGAACCCTAACAGGTACTACCACTCCAGGCCAGAGTGGTCCATGAAATAATGCCATTTAAGGGGTAACTCTACATTCCAGCAAACTCTGACATCAAAACCCCTTATGTGTAGTGTGTGGTCGACCGTGAAAGAAAACCACAGGTAGGTCAACTCCGAGATAATATAACATGCGTTCATCACAAACACCCAACATATGGCACACAGTGCACCTGTATGGAGAGAGTGTGTTTTTCATCGCAAAAGCAATTGACCACTTTAAAAAAATATTTGCAGGTTGATCAGTAGCTGGATGGCTAAAAGTTCTACACAAGGGCATGCAGGGCAGAAATCCCATGGATAAGTGTTAAAAAAAAGCACCATCCACACAGCTGAACTTTTTAAAGTTTGCTATATATATATATATATATATATATATATATATATATATTACGGAAATTAACGAATTTTAACGAAACTTGGTTATAAACAACCGACAATTTGAAATGAATTGTCTGGACATTATTTTTTTTATCGATACTCGTTTTTTAAGTAGATATTCTGTTTTTTAATTAAACAGTATTATATATTTATATCTACTGGCCTGATTATTTACGACAAATTTTTATTACTAAAATGTGTATCATTCGGCAATTAATGGTCAAACAATTCATGTCATATATATATATATATATATATATATATATAAAATCCTAATATACATACATAAAAAAATAAACTACAAACACATTTACAATATATGCATATGTAAACATATCAATCAGTGAAATGTCATACGTAATGAACACTTGGGTGATCATGTCTCAAAAGAGATATGACTAATTGGGTAGAAGATTATCCTGCAGTAGCTTGCCATTACTTTCTGCGGTAGACAGTCTACCAGCCAAGTGTTAAATGGTAAGACAATCTGTCCTGTTATTTAACCTATATCTGGAGTTAAGAGACAGATTAATACCTTTCCAAATGGTATTTGAGCGTAAGTGAATGTAAGGAAATCAACTGGAATTCGAACTCGGATCCACGATTTGTTGTTCCGAGACGATATCTACTGCACCACAACGCGCATCTGCAGATATATAAACATATACACACACACATTATACAAGTAAATATATACATAAAAATGAATAATCTACAATACATTAACAAATAACGAACGTATAATATACAAATAAATTAATAATCATATATTATAAAACATACGTACACATATATAAATACGTTATTAATTCAATTAATCCTCTCGTGATCATATACACATCCCACTAAGGCAACTCGGCGTAGTGTAAGGTTAGCAAGAGTATCTAGCTAGAATCATTACAATTGTGTAGTGAGTTCGATCTTCACTTGGTGACCCCTAATCTCGACCTTATGCCACATTCAATCTGGGATAAAAAATCATCATATAAACATTTAGCTATATATATATATATATATATATATATATATATATATGTATTCAACTTTCTATACTTGAAGATACGACTTTTATAAAATCTGAAAGCAATTTACTAATGGGAAATCTACAATGATTTTATATCTTTAATAATACATTTGCGTGTAGGTAATAGCAAATTTTCACCTTTCTTGGCAGATCATTTCTTATCACAATGTCGTATACGAAAACTCTCTCTCTTTCTCTCTTACACACACACACACAGATACACGCACACACACACATAAACACAAGCAAACAAAGAAAATGTACTGTAATGAGATTATGTGTTAAGGCAGGGCTGATAAAAAGTTAAACTAAAAAAGTTAAAATTAAAAAATTAAAAAGAAATAATTCTCAAAATTGTAAACTCAAAACTTAACAAATTTATAATTCCTTGTTTCCACATCTTCACTGATTCCTTTCGCTAAATAATTGTAAAGACGCTCGCGTTTACATTTTCCTTCCTATACATAAGTAATTCGATCAATAAAACATCACTTTAGTCTGACTGAGTCCCTCTAGAGGACGAAAAGTGCTTTTGTAATAATTTCATTCCAAGCAAGACAATAGAGCCATTACGACACACAGCGTTACTGAGTGTTACAAAATCTGACAAAAACTACTAAGGAGAAACGATAAAAAAAAAAGAATTAAGAAGACAGAAGATTACGGTTGACATTGCTTTTAATCTATTAAAGAGAAATGTTGTCTGGTAAGAAGAAGTTGGAAGGGAATTCCACAAACGAGACGCGCAACAGAAGAAACTGTTACGATAGAACTTATGTATATATCTAACCATTTCAACTAAAAAAATGATGAGACCTTTTCTCAATCTAGTACTGTGCATAAATTCATAAAGTCTAGGTACCATAAAGAAAAGTTCAACAGCACAATTACCATGGAAGTATTATTAGAAAATGCAAAGGGAAGCTACGTTACGGTTGTTTTGAAAATGGCTAGAGCCAAGATACCAGGTTACGACCAGTAATTTTGCAGATTCTTCTTTGTGTTTTATCAAGAATTTCTAAATATATAGCAGGAGCACCAGAATAGATGTGACAGCAGTATTCAATGCAAAAACGAATGGTATATTTATAAATATCTAAGACAGATGTTGCCGTAAAAATTGTCTGTATCTGTGCAGAGAAACAACTTCTCTTGCTACAGACTTAGCAATTGGTTCAATAAGCAACTTCTACTTTAGTCCAAGAAGGTATGTAGTCACCCTATACTGGATGTTGGCATCAGGCTTATTGACGGAAATTAAAAAAATATTATTTCAAACAATAAAAAAGAGACAAGTTTTGTTTTGGAATTAACGTAAGTTTAAAAAAGCTAAAAAAATTAGATCTGATATGTTTAGACCCCTTGGCAAAGCAAGTCAAACCTAACGACGGTTGTTTTTTATGAGGATACAGGTTTGAATCTTGCTAGAGAGCATTACATTTTTTATTTGATAGGATTTCTCGAATGTTCAGTCCTGTATATGAATATAATAAATGTAACCAATTATAATAAATTGAGAATCTTTTTAAATACTGGTATCCATGTTTATGTACTGATACCTGTCGGATTAATAAATAAAAATGTTCACTTTCTTTAGAAATTGCTTTGTTTACGTTATTATATACGAAACTGATAATGTCTATTTCGAGAGTCCGGGAAATATGTGTTTAAAGACACTATTGAACTGTGCTTGACGTTTGGTATACTTCGTGACAGAGAGGTCAAAACACGTTTGAATTAATGGTGTTGTTTTAATTTTTTGCATACGTTTCTTTTTAATTTTATCAACAGCAAATTATAGTAGTGTCAGTTGAGTGCCCTCTGTAAAAAAAAGAAAGAGCAACAAAATGCAATTTACTCCGCCAGAAATTCGGAAACGGCATGCTGTATTGATTGTAATTCGGAAACTTCAATATGAACATTCCAGGAGGTTGGGGTGTCAAGCGATTGGGTTCTATAACCTTGGTTGGCTACCAGTCTACCGCGGAAAGTAATAGCAACCTACTGTGATAAAATATTCTGCCCAGTCAGTCGTGTGTCACTCTAAAGTGTTTATTATGTATGGCACATATCTGACTTAGTACACCTTAAGATATCTCAAAATCTTTATATACATCACCAGAGAGTTCCATTCTGCATAAGTAAAAAAAAGAATACACACACACATATGTTACCAAATGATAAAGACCAATCGATTACCATTTATCGAGACGAAAAGGAGAGTAGAGATAATGATTGTCAATTTAATAAAAAAATCTCTCTAGAAGATTTATTTTGGAAAAACAGTTGTTACTTTTTTCTGTTATTCGCATTGGATTCAACTTGCGCTTGTTACGTGGCGCTCATGGCTGTTTCGTACTGATTGGTTTGTTTAAAATTCCTTGTGCACAATGAAACTAGAACACCTTTGTGAATAAAGTTATAATTGTCGCTTCAGGAGATCTGTTGGCTAATTTAATCACATTCGACAAACCATTGTTACTTACTTATTCCTTTTTTAAAGAAAAAATCGAAAAAACATCTGAAAAAATATTTCTAGACCGAAATATTTATACTTATAAACAGAAGTCTTTGTGGTATGGAGAGAGAAAGAACATCCCGTGCAACCTTTGCAATTTTTTACATTTTTCTTTCATAAAAAGATAAATACAGAAGCGCGTAAATACGTTTGTATAAATGTTTGCAAATGTTCGCAAACACACCTAACACGTACACAGCCGTTCTACTCCCAATCAATCTTATTTTTGATCATCCGCGTACAAAAAGAAAAGAAGAGTACAGGAAAAAACATTATTAAAACACATAGACAATAATCTATTGTCTTTTTTCAAATACCAGTTTGCCAATTAAATTAATATATATATATATATATATATATATATATATATATGGTTGTTGTTCCAAAGCGAGAAATTGGTATAAGTGAAAAACGTGTGAGAAGTCGTAAACGTTTTGTTTAAAGTGTAGTTATTTCTATTATTATTATAATTAGTATTATTTATCTTTTGTATGATGCATTAAGTTTCCATAATATTTGTATCACTACACGTGTTTCGAGACCAAAGTTGACTCTCTTCAGGCGAACTAATTTCTGAATTTACATATCGAAATCTGTTTGTCTTCATAAAGATAAATAATGATAATAATAATAATAATGATAATAAAAATAATAATAATAAATAAAAATAATAAATATAAATAATAATAAATAATGTGTAATAAAATAATAATAAAAGAATAAATATAAATAAAAATAAATATAAATATAAAAAGTATAAGATAATAAAAATATAAATCAAATATAAAAAATAAAATAAAAAATAAAATAAAATAAAAATAAAATAACAAAATAAAAAATATGAATAAAATATAAATAAAATAATAAATATAAATAATAATAATAATAATAATAATAATAATAATAATAATAATAATAATAATAACGCGATTGGAATTACAACGAGAATGACGTGTTTTTCTGAGGCTCCTGAAAACGTAAGGTTTTTTTCTTCTGATGAAATTTTGTTTAACTATTTTAAACGTAAACATGACCTTTTCTTCGTATATTATTTAATTTATCTGATTTTTTATTTTTTACTTTTTTAACAAAAGACTCTATTGTAGTGATGTTTTGTTTCGTTGAGCGGCTGCTACGTCTAAGTTATTCTTTTTAAATCAGCGTCTTTTTTCTTTTTAATTCCAATTCTGTCTCTGTCAGATGTCGTTTAGCAAAAGATTTAGAAGAAGGAAAACTCCGAACAACAACCCGCAGCTCAAGGTGTTAATCGTGCCGAGGAGTGAATGGCTACTGCGTTATGAGGTCACAAACGACCCTCTACAGGCTTCGAAGCCCTGTTTGTAAATGAACGTTACCCAACGTGCCGGGCAACTTTGGGTGGACTTTTGGACCCGTGCGTCACTTGTGGGAAAAATATGAGAATTACAAATAGAAATAAAAAGTTCAGCATGGCTCTTTTAGTGGATAAACAGGGAGCCCGTCATTCAGGAGGGAACCTACCTGAGATCGAAAAATCTGCTATAGGAACAAACTTCTAAACAAAGAATGAATCTTCAGGTCTCCACAACCAGGATAATCCTAATGATGGCCCTGAAAATTCTCCAGCTAGATCTATAACTGTATATTTAAAGAAAGAAAAAATAAAATGATCTCGTGAGGAGTACAAAGTCGTCATGAGTGCAGTTCATGAAGCCTTACTCAAACCTCAAAAAAACATCACTCTCCAAACATCAAACATTTGGCGAGAAAAGGTTGGACAAACAAATAGAAAGTACATTGAGGAAAATAAATTAGCCAATGTACGAAGATACATCATGAAAATAACCGATTGACAGAGGCTAAAATTAATGAGATAAAAAGAATTGCAACCAGAATAGACGAATCAACAAAATATAAAAGGGAACCGGAATCAGAAATAAAAAAGTAATAACCTCAAACAAGCCACAGGTCATAATGTAGAAACCGTGATACACACAAATCACTGTGAAGATAATGCTGTAAGTTTAGAAGTGCTGGAAAGGTGTGATCTGAGTCAGTTACAAGACGGCAATAAAAAGGCGATCAAAACACATTGAACAGAATTAGTTTACCGAAAACAAGAACAGCATACAAGAAGCCAAGTAAGAAATCAGGAACTATATAAGTCAGATAAAATATATTGCAATGGAGGAACGAGAACCACTCACCAACATTACAACAAACAAAGCATAACCTCGAAACTATTAAGCTCTACAATGCAACACTCAAACTAATTTTGGATAAAGAAGACACTCATATAAATGTCAATGAAGTAATATATGCATCAACAATAGCAGCAACAAAAAAATTAAACCTCAAAGTAAAAACAAGACAGTCTCACAGACATGAGGATCAACCTTGGAAAAAGAAATTGAACACCTTATAAGTGACCTATCAGTACTCGATGAACTGACCAGAGGAATAAATATAAGAACTAGAAAAGCAGAAGAGTCGAAAAAAAATGCAACATTAGAAATGAAAATGAAGTCCTATCAACTTAAGAAACATAAAACAAGCAACTGGAGGCTCAAAGAATAAGACGCTATGAGAAAAGATCAAGATTCTACAGACAAACAAAAGATTTTTCAAACCGATGCAAAGAAATTTTACAGGGAAATAGGTAAAAAAAGAATAAAAGTGACAGTCCCCACCACCAAATGGAAGAATTTATGCAGTTCCGGGAAAAAATATGGGTTAGCCCTAAAAAAAACAAAACATAACAAAGAAGTAGATGGGATTGCGCAAGTGATAGAACGAATGAAAAATAAACCAGAACAGATATGGGTGGGAATCACAGTAGAGGATGTTAAATGTGCACTGACAAAAGCAGACAATTCGAAATTTCCAGGAATAGATAAAATTCCTAATTTTTGGTTATATTATTTATTTATTACATCACATAAAAAACTAGCCAAAGAACTTCAAGAAATGGTTACCAATCCCACTGCAAAATTGCTGCATGGATGACCAAAGGAATTACATTTCTTCTACCCAAAAATAGTGACACAAACAACCCGAAAAACTACAGACCAATTACATGCCTTCTGACAACAGACAAACTATTAACATCTATTTTAACAAAACAGACATATTTCTTCCTGGAAAGAAATGACACACTACCGCTTGAAAAGAAAGGGTGCAAACGTGGCTGTGACGGATGTAAAGACCAATTACTTGTTAACAGAATGATCCTGAAAAACTGCTACAATGCAAAGAAAAATTTAGTACCGCCTGGATAGATTATCGTAAGGCATTCGATAGTGTACCACATTCCTGGATCTTAAAGCCTTTAAATGTATACAAGATATCACCCGTCATCATTACACAACCCTTTACCTCAAACATATAAATGGAACCTATAAGTCTGGTGAAATACACATCAACAGAGGTATATTTAAAAGTGACTCTTTTTCTCTCTTACTATTCTGCATATCACTAATAGCACTAACCAGCCAACTTAGCAAGACAGAATGTGGTTATAATATTGCCCAGGAGAAAATAAGCCATCTATTTTACATGGATGACTTAAAGTTGTTTGCTAAGAATGATAACGAGCTGGAAGGTCTTCTGCAAACTGTAAAATGCTTCAGTGAAGACATTGGAATGAAATTCACTTTGAATTATTGTGCTAAAGCTACAGTTATACGTGGATAGCTACAACAGACACTCTCAATTAGCTTAGACACTGCTGTAACAAACAAGATTTAGAGCCAGAAGAAGCTTATGAATACCTAGGTGTAAATGAGAGTGAAAAAATCCACCATAAAAAGATTGAAAGAAATAGTGCGTAAAGAATACTATAGAAGGCTACGACTGATATTAAAAACTGAATTGAATTCTCAGAATTATGGCCATTAATAGCCTTGCCATCCCAGTTGTCCAATATAGCTTCAACATCTTAAACTGTACTCTGAACGACATCAGGCGAATGGATTCTAAAACAAGAAAGCTTCTTTCTAATCATAAGATGCATCACCCAAATGCTGATGTAGACCGTCGATACATACCCCGTAAAGAAGGTAAAAGAGGTCTTATTCAGCTAGCATTGTCATACAAGACAACAACTATTAGCTTACTAACGTACATAGAAACAACAAAGGACTGGATGATACAATTAGTAAGGAAACATGAATACAGAAAGAAAAATATTCAATAATAAAAGAAAGCAGTAAATACGAATAAGATTTACATTTAGTAGATTCTGTAGAAAAGCAAAACAGTAGCCAAGAACCAACAATTGCGGCAAAAAATATGAAAATGAACGCCAAGGATAAAGCTCTTGATCAGATGAAACAACGCTGGCAAGAAAAAACTCTGCATGTCCAATATCCAGAACATGCAAATAAATCCAATGTTGATAAAGTTAGTACTCATCGATGGTTACGTGCATCTGGATTAAAGTCTGAGACTGCAGACTTTATTCTTGCAGCATAAGACCAAAGTCTTTCCACTAGGAACTTTCAGGCAAATATTATACATAATAATGTGGATCCAAAATGCAGATTCTGTGACAAATACCAAGAAACAATAAACCATCTGTACTTGCCATAAATGAATATAAATATCGTCACGATAGAGTGGGGCAATATTTACATTGAACAATGTGCAAACACTATGGAAAATCTGGTATGAACATCACCCAGCACCGGTTGCAGAAATAGAAAATGTCACCATTCTATGGGATTACACTATCTACACAGACAGAAAAATTGAAGCAAATAGACCAGACATTATTGTTAAAACCAGAAAGAAAAAACGTTCCTATTAATTGATACGGCTTGTCCAGCGGATTGTAACATAGCAAGCAAGGAATTTGAAAAACTGTCAAAATATAAAGACCTGGAAATTGAAATAGAAAACATGTGGAAATTGAAAACAAGAATCGTGCCAGTGATAGTAGGTGCACTTGGAATGATAGAAAAGGGAACGAAACAACACATTGAAAGAATCCCTGGAAACCCCAGCTTAAGAGATATACAAGAAACTGTCTTGTTAAGTACAGCCCACACATTAAGAGGAAATTTGTCTCATGAAACTCTAGGGATGATAGGAGAGATATAAAAAACATGAAATGGAGCCATAACAACACACCACAACCTGCTTTATGTTTTCCCGTAGACTTGGTTAGTTGTGCAGAAATCGAAATATGATGAAAAATGACAACGTAGTAGTAATAATATCTGTATATTTTAATACGTTTTACATTATAATCTGGAACTAAAGTTATAATCATATCATCTAAATACAGATTATATTGAGTCGGTGAAAACATATTTGCTAATCGAATTTAAAATAACGTTGATTTCGCAACAACAAACAGACAATGTATTTTAACAAATTTGATTGTCAGCTGTCAATTACGAAATCTGACTTCAAACGCCAAATTAATTAAATCAGCCACATCCCATCGATGACAGTACGAAGGTAGACTGAAAACTTTTTAGGCTCACTCTGAAGGAATGATGTTAGTGCTGTGAAATTTAGCATGAAGTAATTTCAAACATTATTATTTATAACATCATTGTTTCCTCGCAGGTAAACTAATTCTAACTTTTCAAACTAGACTATTTATCATGTTTATAAAAAAAATCACATCAAGCGCAGATATAGCTTCATAATCAATGCGATACTGATTTTTTTCATGTTGGACAACTGGTGATTGGCAAACAAGGAGAATAAGATGGGTGATCAATAAGTTCAAAGCTACATTCAAGCATAGCAGCCTTTGAAATAATCGTGTATATATATATATATATATATATACTGAAAGGAAAAGTCAATACATAACCCGAGAACACTAACAATTGGAATATAGTACCCAGCGGAAATGACAGCATTTTATTTACAATTTAATTAAATTTTCAGTACCTGATTTTCTTACCTAAATAATATGTTTTTAGTTCAAAATAATGTTAACTCAAAGTACAAAATTGGAAGTGCCTGCATGTGAAATATTTCAAGTAAAAATTTGTATTTAATGTTTTTTTGATATTTGATATTTTCTAAATCGGGTATGATATAACCATAGATAGTAGTGATGTAACTTTAATTGATAGTTAGTGTTCCAGCGTTTGATTATGTGTTTACTTTAAATTAAACCGTTTAATTATGTGTTAAGTTTTACTCTTCATATATATGCTCTGGATAAAATCCATTGACCATTTTATTTTTGTCAGATTGATTTTTTATATTAATTGAATAAAATCATTTGGATTATCCTCTCCAGCTGCCATTCTCTCTTATACAAACAGAAAAACACCCCCACCCCTACACAAGCAAACTCACCTTCGACACTCATATATATATATATATATATATATATATATATATATATATATATATATATATGACGTGTGTTTACATTGTATATATAACACGCTAAAGTCTGCCTTCCCCCACCGAGCGCCAGTAGCTTAGAATCGCTAACTGGTTTACGTTCGGTCATGTTTCAGTCCTGGGTAGAAGCAACTGGATGTCTAACCGTGCTGATGAGTACATATATATATATATATATATATATATTATTATTATTATTATTATTGTTATTATTATTATTGTAATCTCATTTATTTAACATTTTTGCGACACAGAATTCCCATGTTTCGGAATCATATATTTACTATGACTCTATATTCAGACGATCATTTTTGGGGTGACTAACTGAAAGAATTCCATAAATCCATCTATCTATCTATCTATCTATCTATCTATCTATCTATCTATCTATCTATCTATCTATCTAAATGCGTGCACATGTATAATTTTGTTTCTCACAAAATTTCCCATTATAAAATAACGTTAAAAATGAAGAAAAAGCAAGTTGAAAATGATTTTGTATGAGTGTCTAATCGCAATCGGATTGGTGGTCGTCTTATGCGGCTAACCAGCTTTACAGAAACATAATAAATTCGGTTTAATTTCAATATTCTTAGAGAAATTTGCATCTAAACACGAATACCTGAACATGAGTTTGAACAGTGTATATCTATGTCTGTCGGTAATTTTTTGTTATATAATTTTTGAAAGCATATTAAAATTGTGTATCTCTCATAATGTCAGTATGTGAAAATAGGTGTATTTTAGGAAAAAAGCTGCGTTTATCATTTGGTAAAGATATGCGTGCTGATATTACAAAAACACAAAATTATGTTTTTACCTTTTTATACATTGAATTCGTTCGTCAGTAATTTTTTCTATATATATATATATATTTATATATATATATAATAGATAGATAGATATATATGTGTGTGTGTATGTCTGTGGGTGGGTGGGTGTATATATATATATGTAAGTATATATATACATATATATATATATACATATATATATATGCATGCATAATTATATATATGTGTGTTTGCGGGATTGCTTGTGTGTGTGTGTGTTTCTTAGATTCTTGTCCATCACCTGAACAATGCAAATATATTTGTATTGATTCTTTTTTATTCTGCATTTTATCACATTACCTATGTACAAAAGTTTACGTCTCAATAGAGTTATCGCAACAAACGAGATTTTTCATTAAGTCTATTTGCTATTGCTATAAATGAACAATATATATATATTGTCAACACAAAATAAAATCGTCGGTGATGGTGGATTTTATAATATTTCAGTTTAAACTACCTCTCTGAAGATGGCTCATGTGAGCCGAAAGCTTAGAAGAAAACCAATAAATAATTATCCAAATGTTGGAGAATCTTTGTCTTTATTTTCAACTGAAATTAAAGCAAAAATACGACGTTTAGAACGGCTCATGATTAAACATAATAGACATTCATTGTCTCTTATATTTAATAGAATATGTTTAGAAAATATATATATAAATATATATTGAATGTTTAATACTTAGTTTTTGTTCATAATAGGCTTAGACCAGTGGACACTTGTCTTAAAAAGTGTTCAATACAGTTATATTGTAGAACATTTGAATACGAGTTATTGCGCGACGTAGGGTTCTACCGTGAGTTTTGTCTTCAGGCGATTTTTAATAACTGATTTTACTGTTTACCGTTTTTGTTTTTAAGAACAATTACGTAACGGTGTTTTTTTTTTGAAAGCTCACGCGGCAGGGAATTTTTGAACGGGCAATTTTTAAAAGTAACACGAATTATGGCGTTTTCATCCATGGCTGTATGAACCTAACAGGTATTTCTCAGTCTGGCTACACTTAATCATTATTTCCGTGCTTTCATTCAACAGTTCTTTTTTCGTTTGGATTAGCCTAATCTCTAACTTTTCTTCTTTGCACAGTCTAGATATTTTGGCACAGTTGTAAGGCTTGTCTGCTTTTATAATACTCCACGTTATATCTGGGTCTTTTCTATATTTTGATTTTAGTTTCTACACGTGGCTAGCCAATTTTGTAAATTTTTTTAATTTTTCTATTTTGAATGTAAACCTAGTCTTAAAGGTGTATTTGGTTAAACCAAAATATATTTTATTTTAGCCAAAATAAAATATATTTGTGGAGATATCAGAATATACAGGTTGTGATAATTTATTATGTGGGTCTATACTTTTTACTTAAGGTTTTGATGACGTTGATGAAATTCCCAGTATAGACAGGTGCTATTCTTTTTTTTTAATCTATTCACCTCAAGAAAACTTTCATGTTATTGAGTGTGAGAGAATATGAGAAAAAATATTAAGCAGAGAGAACAATCAAAAAGCAGAAATGAATAAGGTAGATGATAACGAATGACGTTGCATTTACATTTTTGAATATCCAAGTTGACTTAGAAGCAAGGGACAGGAAAATATTTCTACAATCTTGAAGTTCAGGTGCAGGAACACTTAGGATAGAACTTATGGTTACATCTGACAATTCAATCATAAAAGGACGAAACTATGTGGCCAATTAATTTCTTCTTTTATATGCCTTTTCCCTCCAGTCATAGGTGATTATAGCTTTCCAAACCTTCCTGTCCCTTGTAGCTCTAAATATATTTTGTTTCATAAACCCTGCTCTACCAACAATTGCACATCATATATGTCCTGCGTTATTTCCTCCTACTTCTCTTTCCCTCTATCCACCCTATGTGTATCAAGTTATCTAAGCCCTCCTTCCTCTTTATTTTTCTAGAAATTACAACTAATTTTCAGCTTCCTTTTTGTTTCCATTCTTTCCAAAACTTTGTCGTTGCTCAGATGTTGTCCTCAGCATCCTTCTGTAGAATCACATGTCTGTTGCTTTCTATCTTTCCTACATCTTTGAGAAAATTGTCCAGTATTTTCTATATAGAATGGGAGGACAGACATCACGTACCAGTCCAGTACTCTACTCTTTGCTTCCATCAAAATATTACTGTCTCTCAATACTCTACTTAGCTTATGGAATGCTCCTTTGGTCATCCTAATACACCTTTGGATCTCAGTGTAAACTTTGAGTCTTCTTTTAGAATACTTCCAAGGTATTTAAGTTTTTATGTACCTGTTTGGTTTTAGTATTTCCGACCTGTAATTAACATTTTGCGCTCCTCTTTTTGCTGATGAACTTGCATTTAATTTTCTTGTAGTTTATGCTTCGTTCTTTATTCTCTCTTTCTCTCGGTACATTCAATAGGAGGTACTGCGTATCTATCAGGCCGGATTCGGTCAATATGTTAATGTCGCAAATCCGAGCTCGTAAGCTCGGGCAAACATTTTCCATAGATCCTGCATAAGGAGTGACGGGTTTCTGTCCATTTTCCCCCTCGCCTGGGTCCATTTTCTCTCAAAGGCAGAGCGTTTGACAAGGTTGTGTTCTGTAGAAGGTAGCGCATTTAAATTCCCCACGTGTTCTAATTTTATGTCAACCCAAATTTACTTTCAGAGACAGCAATTCCCACTTGTCTTTTTTTTTAAATCATATCACTGGTAACGCCACTGATGTGCAGGGGGCTACGTAATAGTGAAAATATTGGAAAAGAGAAAGCCGGAAACCACATCCTAAACAGGGAACAAGGGATGAGCCTCTTAACCTGTTCAATAGACGTGGGTGGAGTGTGAACCGGACGATATTTCATTATTAATTAAATTATTATAAGTAAATTATTTTCCTGTAAGTAATTAAATGTAACTGAATTATTTTGTATCGCCATGGTAGATAAAATGATAGCACAAGAAATTAAAGAGCGTTGAGGAAAGGGAGACTATCAACATCCGCACATACGTGATTCATGCTTGGGCGATCATGTCTCGAAAGAGACATGAATGACTGGACAGAAAACTATCCCGCAGTAGTTTGCCATTGCTTTCTGCGGTAGACTGGTTGCCGACCAATGCTATACAACCCAGTCTGTCCTGTTATTTAACTCATAACTGAAAGGAAGAGACGGATTAATACCTTTCCTAAGGGCATTTGCGCGTGAGTGAATGCAAGGAATTCAACTGGAATTCGAACTCGGCTCCCAGATTTCTCGTTCCGACCCGATATCCGATGCACCACAACGCACATCCGCACAATACCATAGCTTAATTGAAGGCCGCCATGTTCAAGATTTTGTCCGAAATGAATAAGAACCCTTTAGTGCAGGCATATCAACGGTCAATCAGTCAGTTAATTGCTATACGTGATACACGGTTGGACGATCATGTCGGTTTTAATCCATGACTGACTAGGCAGAAGATTTTCCTGCCGTAGGTAGCTGTTTCTCTCTGTTATTGACTAATGGCAAACCCACTTTATCCCAATACTCAAGGGAGATGGGAGAGATGAATTATTAAAAACATTTGTGCGTAAGTGAATATGACGAATTCAACTGGAATTCGAACTTTGCTCTCTGACTACTCATTCCAAGCCAATATTCATTGCACCACAACACACTAATCACATATTAAATAGTTATCGAATATGAGGGAAGATTCGCAGAAAAAATATTTTTAAGGAAGCGTATCGATAGCATATGCACATATATTTATTGACTCTCAAACACATGTTAACACGTGTTTTTATTATGACGTCATTTACGAGTTACCTCGTTCTCACAAACAATTGTGATTAGCATGTTCTGTTAAATTTTCATCTCAAGATGTCAACACGAAGTTTATTGAAAGAGTTACTTTTGATGTGAAATTGTTTACACTTAAGCTGAAACTATAAATCCAATTATAAAAATATATTTTCGTAATTGACTACTGCCTGTTAACATTTTTAAAATACATTGTTTATTGCTAAATTAGCTTTATTTTTATCGAATTACCAAATATTATCCCAAACCACTCCCCGCACGCTGTATTTATATGCAAAAACTATTGCTTGATTTCGGATTATATCTAAATTTGTTATAATATATAGGTCATCACATTTTGTAGTGACAGATCTTATTATATAAACAAACTAAATGCAAAACAAAATGTTATCTAAACTTATTTATAAATGGAACTTTGTCTCTCTGTGTGTGTATGTGTCTGTGTGTGTCCGTTACATAGACTCCAAAACGGCTGAACCGATTTTCTTGAAAATTTACACAGTTGTACTATAAGCGTCTGCGAGTGTTCTTAGCTAGGTTTTATGTCAAAGTACCCCCGATATATATCGAAAATCGATAATCGAAAAAATTGGGTTATAGAAGGAATGCTCCGATTTTAATCAAATTTGATACACTCATAGGCACAGACATAAGAAACGATATTCAGAAATTTCAAGTTTGCATTTCTTACAATAGTGCAGAAAATCGATAATACATATATATATATATATATATATATATATATATAAGGCAAGATGTTTGTGTGTGTGTCTGTTTATCTGTCTGTATGTCCTTTATACAAATCCGCAAATATACTTTAGGCTGAGTCTGAGCTCCAGGATCATGGAATAGTTTTAAAGCTTTCATTACACCCGAGCAACGTCGGGCTAAACAGCTAGTTTATATATACGTCTAAAGTAGATAGACAATACAAGTATATTTGATTAACAAATTAACTTATGGACTCGAAGTGCGCAATGAATATCGGCGCATAGTGAGCAATCGGAGATCGGAGTACGAATTCCATTTGAATTCTTTGCATTCATTTACACTTGGGAAAGGTATAAATCCATGTTTTTCCTCTCCGTCTATGGTTTGAATAGCAGGATAGACTGGGTTCTATAGTCTTGGTTGGCAATCCGTTCACCGTAGAAAGAAATAGCATTCTACTGCGGTAAAATCTTCTGCCTGGTCAGTCATGGATTGAAAGAGACATGGTCGTCCAATCGTGTATCACGTATGGAATTTAACTTATTGACTGACCTGAAGAAATGATTTATTTTATGTTTAAATATGATTTTTTTGATCTTCATTAGTGTTATATTCATTGCTTTGTTTTATTTTGTCGTGTCATATCTTGAGTGCAACTTATAGAAAATTACTGGTCTTTGCTTGGACATTTTAGTTATCTATATTTTTTTAATGATAAGCCACAGTTTCTTTATCAGATTAATATCTAGGATGGTGGGGATAAATTCCATTAAGCTGATGTATTTGAAAGCTTCTTTTGAGAATATGGACAATATTCATGTCAGCTCAGATTATGCCTGCTACTGCTACCATGTAACACAGTACTACCTGCCACGGATCGGGTTGGCGTCGACTTAGCAGCCACCACCGCTGAGTGCAAGCTCGGTGAGAAGGGTGGTCTAGGCACCTTGCAGGAACAAAATTAAGACCCGTCAAAGAGCGGAAGAGCTCCTATCAGCCAACGGCCACCTACACAAGCAAACCAGCTATGAATTAAATAGTCTTCGCCAGCATGTATTACCAAGCGTGGTGAGTACGGCAAATCCCCTGAAATGACGGACACGAAACCAGTGGAGTCCTCCAGGGAGGGATTCTTCAAATGAAAGTGAAAAAACTCTGATCCAGATCCAAATGGACAATATTCAATTTTTCAGAATCTAATCCAGCATTTTCTTGTACGAATATATATTCTTAGCTTACAACTTTTTGGTTGCGAGACGTATTACTGAAAAGAAAACTTCTTGGAGAATATACAGTAATTGACTGCATTTACCTTGACACTATTTTCAACATACTGAATACAATATTAGGAAAACTATTTAGCCATCTAGCTACTGTTTTCGTTTTCTTAAAACACATAATTTCTTGCTAGTATTTAAGTACCTTCAATGAAGCTCTATATTCATCATTAAACATCAACGATAGAAATGATCTTTTAATATACTTTTTCGTCTCCGTCAGTTAAGTGTCATACGTGATACACGCTTGGGCGATCATATATCGAAAGAGACATGACTGACTGGGCAGAAGATTATTCCGCAATAGGTTTCCATTGCTTTCTGCGTTAGATTGGTTGCCATCCAATGCTATAGAACCCAATCTGTCCTATTATTTAAGCCATAACTAGAGGGAAGAGATGGATTAATACCTTTCCCAAGGGTATATGCGCGTAAGTAAATGCAAGGAATTCAACTGGAATTCGAATTCGGTTTTCCCGAGTTCTCATTCCGAGCCGATATCCACTGCACCACAACGCACATCCTTTTTCGTTTAACAGGCCTATTTCTCATGTTAGCATTTATGTCATTCGCTAATGTTCTTAGTATTCTGCACTTTTATTCTTTCAATATTCGAAGCACTAGCAGCAAATATTTTATTGCTGACAAAACAGGTTTTCTTTCTGTTCATTCGTAATTTCCCTTAACTGTCTTTTCATGAAATTCTTGAAACTTATATTGCTAATGTTATTTTTTGTTATTTTTATTAGTTTGTTATTTTTGTAATCGCTTGATCTCCTATGAAGATTTTGCCATTGGATTCCTATTAGTCGCTAACTACAATTTCTTATTTCGTGGTTAATTCCAATTTGTATTTGGTAAATATTAATAAAATCAGTAAATTTCCGTTTAAATTTCCGTCGCTGTTCCACTTCAAACTTATCGAAAATAGAATTATTTCCGTGCAAATGTATATGCTGAACTGAAATCAAGTGTCAATTAGTGAATAAACTGACTTTTTTTTATCGAAATGTCCATAGAAAAACGAACTATATCTCGTACTTTTTCTCCAGCAACTCTCATTATGTCATGTAATTAACGGTAGAATGACGGACTGCGCAAGGGAACGAAATTGAGGGCCTGTTTACTTTCGGTTAGGGAATTAATTCGCTTGTTGTTTTCGGTGCACAAATTCAGCAGAAGGTTGCGTGTTTTTTGGAAAAAAGTGCATTACTTCCCTATCCGGATGTAAACAGGCCCCCAATTTTGTTCCCTTGCGCAGTCCGCCATTCTGCAGTCAATTACATGACTTCATGAGAGTTACGGGAGAGAAGAAGGACAAGATATAGTTCGTTTTTCAAATGGATATTTAGATAAAAAAAAGTTAACTTTTTTTTCGATAAATAACACTTGATTTGAGTTCAACATATACTTTTGCACAGATATAATGCTATTTTGGATAAATTTGAAGGGGGATTAGCAACGGGAATTTAAACGAAATTTTACCATAAAATCTGCTGTAGTGTAAGACTAACTAAACTTGCTGAAAATACAGGTTATGGTAAAAAAAATATGAGTGCATATATATGTTAATGTGTTTCTATGGATAAAAACTTGGGTCATTTACTATTCTCCGACCCCGGTGAGAAAATCTATCTGCATCAACGACGGAGCAGCATCATACCATTTATATGGTGTAATGGCTAAGATGTTTGTGACTTTATATCCATTACGACTCTAGTTAGATCGATCCTCACTGGGTGCTCTACATTCTCGGCCCGGTATAAAATCAAAGGTTTGCTTACTAAATCGTTCTGATCACATAAACTTGGTGTAATGGTTAACTCTCTTGTCTCTCTAGATCAATTACGACTAAGTAGAGACTTCGATCCTCACTGGGTGCTCTACATTTTGGCCAGGTATCATATCTAAGGTCTGCTTATTAAATCGTTCTGGTCACTTCAACTTGGTGTAATGGTTAGCACTCTTTTCTCTCTAGACCAATTATGACTGAGTAGAGATTTCGATCCTCACTGGGTGCTCTACATTTTCAGCCTTGTTCTAAACGAAAGCTACTCTTACAAATTTATTTTAGGCACTTCCACATGTAATGATTAGCAATGTTTGATCGTTAGAGCACTCACGACTAATAAGTACAATCTACACTGGGTAACTCTATTCCTTCAAACTTGTTCCACATCTCTGTTACGCTTAGAAAACCAACATCTTCGCTACGCTTAGAAAAAGGATTTGGGCGCATCTATGTGGTGTAATGGTTAGCAAGCTTGTCTTGCTAGATCAATTAAAATTGAATAATGAATTTGTTTCGGCTTTGAGTTACATGTAAACTAGGCTTAGAAAATCATAATGTCATGAAGTGAATCTCAAAATCACTTGCGATACACTGCGAAACAATTTCCTCATACTGGCCTTGGTGTAGAAAGGGTGCTGGAAATATCTTGGTCTTCCACTCTTTCCGACCGAAATCAGACCAAATTTCTTTTAAAATTTTGAACGACGAATAATTGACACCTCATCTCCGTCTCAATAATAATAATACCAAAACCTTCCTTTCATTTTTTGTTTACAAAAGTATTCCTTCTTGTCCAAAGCAATCGCTTCCACTGTAAAAACTGGCATTCCCGTGTTCTCACTAATTTGGTCTTTCCATTTACCAGAAACACACACACAAACACACACACACACACGAACACACACACGTGCATCAATGAAAAATCAAAAATTGCATCAATGGAAAACCGCATCCATTGCCCCATCACATCAGGATTTATATGAACACGACCTTTTGGAATTTTTTCAATATGCCTTCTCCGGCAGTTAAATAACTCATTGTTGAATGACACATTTTGTAACAGGAAATGTCAGGTAATAGTGAATCGTTCCGGCTATACGAAGAATCCCTGTTTTTTGTGTTTACCAAGGATCAACACTGGCAAAAAAATGTTGCCTAGGCCTTGACGGTGGGAGAGAGAAATGTATTTTCTGCACTCGTACACTGAGGAAAAATCCTTTACTCCCACTCTCCACATAAAATTGGGATTGATGAAACAGTTTGTAAAAGCTCTTGATAAGGACGATCGTTGTTTCAAGAATATCTGTGAAGTGTTCCCCATCATGAGAACTGAAAAGCTTAAAGCAGGAAGTTTTAACGATCCAGACACCAGAAACCTTATTCTAGATGAAAACTTTGTAACTTTGTTAGTAGTATAACTTTGAATTAATTAAATTCATGGAATTCATTTGAAGCAGTTGTTAAAAATTTGGGTAATCAGAAATGCAAAAACTGCAAGGATTTTGTTACAAATATGCTAGAATACTTTTGCAAAATTTGTGTTAACATGAGCATCAGAATTAAATTTTTTTATAGTCGCATGGAAAGAATTTCCCCGAATGTGAGGATGTCAGAGATGAACAGGGTGAACGATTTCACCAGGTCATCAAATTAATGAAAGAAATGTACCAAGGGAGTTGGGACATCAGAATGAAGGCAGGACACTACTGGAGCATAAAAAGGTTCACTGCACATCAACATTCCGGGCAGTCAAGTAAGAGAAAGCTTCTCTCAAATTTGTCAAGTTAATTAAGTATGCACAAATTTCTACTTCGAACAGTTTGTTCGTTACATTTTACTAAAGATTTGTTTTGATTTATAGAGAACATGATATAATGACATAGTGCGTCTTTTGTGCTTTTTGTATATATTACTAACAAATCAACTACTTTTTCTTTGAAATTTGGCATTAAGAATAACATAAGTTATTTTCCATAACACCTAGTATTTTTCCATCATGAAAGCAATAAATGCACTAAATTTTGGTACTATTCTAGTTGATTTTTCTTTTTAGATCCCAAGTCAAAATTTTGATCAATATAGATATATTTTGACAAATACCAAAAAGATTATTCATAGTCAAATATACTGACGCGATGAGGCAGAAAGGATCTTATATTCGGAATCAGCATAATAAAATTGATAAGTTTGACGTAAAATGATACAATAAGGATGAAAAAATATCTGTAGTCTAGTTTAATTGAAAGTATACTAAATTTGAGTCGTGATATAGATATAGGATAATACGCATATTTATTAATATATATAAAGTGTTATCCAATGTGGATTATATATGTATTAGAATCCAACATAATGATAAGATAAGGAAGAAATAGGAAAATTTTATAATTAACGTTTCGCTTGTTTTAAGTTTCATCAGAAAAAGAATATATATATATATATATATATATATATATATATATATATATATCAGCATGCAGTGTGGGTATAAAAGAATCCAAAGGAGTATCCTGTACATACAGTGGTAGGATAATTCTCTAAGAGAGCTCTAAACATATATGCATATAAATACATACAGAGAAAATATAAGAAAAATTAAAGCAGAGACGTTATTTCATAGTGAATCGAAAATATGGCCTATTTCAGGCGAACCATCATCAGCTTCCATCTTTATTTTACAAAGAATTTTACACGAATGAGATTCTTAATGGAGCGACCGTTACTTCTATTCGTTTTTTAGGTCTTTGTGAGTTTAATTCGTGTAAAATCCTATTTAAAAGCGAAACCGTAGACTGAAAGAAAAACGAATGGATGTAAGTCAAATTTTGATTTCCTGGTATCGATATTAATATCGATATCGTAAACTCAATTTTGAAGACTAAATAAGTCCTCTGAGTAAATGGTATCATGGCTGAGACTAAGAACTACAATTATACTTACTTAGAACCAAACCCGAAGCAACAAAAACTAAAATAAAAGGGCTGAAAAAAAATACTGACATACAGGCAGAAAAACAGACACACACACAAACATCTTGCCTTTTATATATATAGATTATCGATTTTCTGCACTATTGTAAGAACTGCAACATTGAAATTTCTGAATATCGCTTCTTATGTATTTGTCTGTGAATGTGTCAAATTTGATTAAAATCGGACCACTATTTCTATAACCCGATTTTTTCGATTATCGATTTTCGATATTTATCGGGGGTACCTTGACACAAAACCTAGCTAAGAACACTCGCAGACTCTTATAGTACCACTGAGTAAATTTTCAAGAAAATCGGTTCAGCTGTTTTGGAGTCTATAGGTAACGGACACACACACACACTAAGTTCCACTTATAAATAAGTTTAGATTATCGTTTCACATTTTGTTAAAATTTATTTTAACCTGGCCAAAAGTTTGGCAAAACTGAACATTGAAATAAATGTAATATCAGAAACAGAAAAAGTCGAAATAAAAGAAAGTTTAAATAACTGCAGTTTGCACTAATATGGTCTTATTTATTTATTTTGTTTAATTCTTTTTCATAAATTGCTAGAATTTGCTCTTTCTCTTTGTCTTTAATCATTAAAGTTAATAAGCGATTTGACGTATTTGTTCAACAAATCTTACTGTTGATATCACCTTTTATGTAAACAGATGTTAATTTATATTGATGTCTTTTCGTTGTAATTACACATTACATTTTTTCTAGGTCTTCCAAATAGTGCAGCTTTGTTTACGTCATAACGATGTGCACCTGGCAGTGAATAAATTCTGTTTCTTGAGATTTAAATGTTACTATAGCAACTCATAGTGTTTGTGCCATGCATCGTTGTTGTTTGATCAGAGAATATTATGGTTTTGCAACTTAATATCAAATCCACAAGAAAATATAATTTTAAATGCTACGCATATGAAGATTTGAACATAATTTGGATAATGTTTCATAAATGAAACAAAAAATAAATGTATGGAAATGTGATTACGAATTTGTTCGATTAGAGCTCAGGTTATCAAAACAAAATCCTCTTGAATATTTAAAAAGAAAACAGAATGCTAAAAGAAAAACAAAAAGCTTTGTTATTTTCACTCACACGAAGCAGAATTTTGCAGATTTATTTATTTATTTGCATTTTCCTCCACAGCAGTAACTTTATAATTTGTAGTATTAATCAATATTTATATCTGGAATTTGCTCAAGAACTTCTCAACAATCAGTAGTTTCCGTTACTCTTAGAGGAATGTGGTAGACGCAGATTATGTGACAAACCAATGTAAATTTTATTTATTTAACTGAGACATGGATGTTCTCAAAGAGCGAAGTTGATCGATATTTATCTGGGAATTCGAAGTTGCATTTACATTGCTTCCTTTCTTCTGTTTGTGGAAGATATTTGATTCGTAACTTTCTTTTATAGATATTTATAAAGTGTTTCTTTTCATCTTTTGTTTATGACATTACTAATAAAATATACTAGTTTGTTGAAACTATTTGATATAAATATTCACTAATAATAATGTCTCATATAGTAATACTAATTTTATGATAACTAAAATGCTGTAATAAATTCCGTGACGCCGCCACCACCTGGGACTTTCGAGTTCAGGTTCGGGAATAATAATCCGATTTCCTTTCGACAGAAGACCGGCCGCTCGTCTTTCAACGCCTTTAAAAATATTCAAAACAGGCGATAGAATCAGCAGCAGATGATAATGAACCTGCAGTCGCCGTCCATGCGTGACCTACGGATCCAGCGTCTTTCGGGAATTTCGCCCGCATCTTATGACCGACTTATCCGTGCTCGATTGCCGTTGGTATGGAACAATTTTCCAATTCGGATATTTGCTATTAGCACTGAGATCTGCACCCGCTACCGGATCCACCCGGGCTCGCGCCTTAGGCTTCCGTGCTCAGCACGGTTCTCTTCTTCAAAATGTGGCTTCGGTTAGGTGCGTACACTCTGAGCCGACGTTGTTAGAAACTCTAAAAATAGTATGTTTGTCAGCAAAATCTACAAGAAAATGTAAAAATGTTACAATCTAGGTAGTTTGGTAATATACGATGGATGTTGTGACACAGAAAGATATTGTGAAACGTCCCCGACACCGTTCCCCGAAACTGATATATAAGCAATATACTAAGAGATAGAAATGTATACAGGCAAATAAAATAGAAGCTAAACTGTTATGTATTATGATAGTGAATGCAAAACTCTGCCTTCAAAGACGAAGAAAAAACTTTGAGCGATGGCCTTCGTTTTACGGCCGAACGCCATGGACATAATATGTCAGCAATAGGGAAGTTTTAAGGAAAATATGAACACCAATGTAACTTACGTGTACAATCTGAAAGTAACAGTTGATTATTTTTGTTCCCATGTGGAGAAGGAGGCCCTGAAGAATATAGCAGCCACATGATATATCGAGGGCAATAAGAACAAGAAAAACACGGAGAACCTTTCACAAAGAGCATCAGTAAATGAAGGGCAACATGAAATATTAATCGGGGTCAAATGATACTTTAAACAACAAAAGAGGTGTGGAGAACTTTAATTGCTCTCTATACAGATATAACACTTAATATTTTATATTAAGTAGATCTTGTTAGATTATCCTACCGTTCACAGAGTTGACATCATTATATATATATATATATATATATATATATATATATATATATATATATATATATATATTGTGTATTTAGGCAGCAATCTATCTTTTATCCATGTTTCGTTGAAAATGAAAGAAAACATGTTATTATTATGGCTTTATAACTTTTTATATGTTCTTACGATTTTAACAATATCAGGACTTATCCATGACATACTTGTTGACAATACACGCATAACAGAATCTGCCACAGAGAAAAGAACATTCAAAATAATTGAAGCAATACTAATATAAAAAAAACATAACTTTTACAATATCAATTATAAACACGGTAACAAAGTGCTTACAATGTTCGGAACATAACATAGACATGATTCTTTATACATGAACATTACACATGTTTAGTTACAAGTGAAATTGAACCTTGTATAGCCGAAAGCGCACGAAAAACAAAACCGTTGGACAATTCTTATATGATTTGTTGTGGATTCTGTGTGAGGAACCGCACAAAATAATGAACAACAAAACAGATATCTGAGATAGAAAAATAGGTTATATTATACGTAAAGATACAAACTGGAACGCAGGTTAGTAATCCAGGAATACGATTTGTAAGGAATATATATATGTACAAGTCTTTGAAGTGAAGCCGTGCTGAAATTAGTATATCCGTGTAATACAATTCTGGCTGACTGGACCTCAGAGCTACTAGGACTACTGAGGAGGTACTTCCTGTGTAACTTCGGTGTCGTTCGGTAACTTAGAAATTTCTATGATACTTGTACGATGTCCTTATGGATCTCATTATGGCAGGAGTATATGTATACTCAAGGCGAGTCCATTATCATAGAAAAAGAGGAGATTTCACAACATACTTTTAGTTCTGAAAAGAAAAGAAAGAACACATGAAAAATTATATAAAAATCTTAAAGATCATACCTTGCCTCTCATTTTCAATGAAATCTGCATATATATATATATATATATATATATAGAGAGAGAGAGAGAGACAGAGACAGAGAGAGAGAGACAGAGAGAGAGACAGAGAGAGAGAGACAGAGAGATGATCTAAATATATTAATAGGTTTCCTAATATTTTATATCTTCCCTTTGTTTCTAGATATCCGTCCTTCAGTCTCCTAACCTGCAGCTGAACAAAAGGAACCGGACGCGAATTAGAACTCAGCTCTTCGAGAGCAAATATTTTACAGCTATTACACTACCCGCATATCCAAGCTTATAGCACAAAGCATTTACGCACTTATGTATTGACAAATTTTGACGTTAATGTTATCCAGAGCAATATAATGTTTATAAAGGAAAACTCAACTCAATGGATGAGCCTCTTTACCTGTTCAATAGACGTGGGTGGAGTTTGAACCGGGCGATAGTTCAGTCTATCTACTCCAATTGAAAAAAAAAAAAAGAAAAAAAGAAAATTGTAAGATTGGAAAAGAGAAAGCCGGAAACCACATCCTAAACAGGGAACAAGGGATGAGCTTCTTCACCTGTTCAATAGACGTGGGTGGAGTGTGAACCGGGCGATAGTTCAGTCTATCTACTCCAACTGAAAAAGAAAAGAAAAGAAGAAAATTGTAAAAAGACTGGAAAAGAGAAAGCCGGAAACCAAATCTTAAACAGGGAACAATGGATGAGCTTCTTCACCTGTTCAATAGACGTGGGTGGAGTGTGAACCGGGCGATAGTTCAGTCTATCTACTCCAATTGAAAAAAAAAAGAAAAGAAGAAAATTGTAAAAAGATTAGAAAAGAGAAAGCCTGAAACCACATCCTAAACAGGGAACAAGGGATGAGCCTCTTCACCTGTTCAATAGACGTATCCGCAGACGCATTTGTATGTACATATGCGGAATTGAAACTGAACCGACATGAAATTTCATAAAAAATATTAGGAGAAAATGCGCTTTCTTTAAAAGGGAATATAGATCCTTGTTACACTGTGATGATTTCTGTAGCCGTGCGGTAGTGCACCCCAGATTCAACAGTAGGTTTTTGTTAGACGAGACAGACGCAGCTTTGATCACTGCCGGAGAGCATCTTTTCTTTATTGAGTTTTCTCCATCGCACAGGTCGATTGACGTAATATATACTGTTTAAAATAACAATCATTTTATGTGCATGTATGTCTGAAAAGTAAAATATACCATTTTATTGCATCCATATCTGCATTTAGATACATATAAGCTCCCCAACGCACATTGCCACTCAGTGTACAATGGCACATATCAGAGTATTTTCAAGTAAATAAGTCAAGTTAATAAACCCCGCGCAGAGGACTATCTTTCATCGAATCTCGTAGATTGTCGCTACGGAATCACGAAAAATGATATTTACCAAATAACAGAAACACCATCACTTGAAGACTTTCAACAGCATAAACGACTAAAATGGATAGCAACTTGGAGAGAAAATAACGCCATAATGAACATGGAGACATTCTACATTATATTAAAGAAAAAGTCATGGAAAGAAACTCTAATCAATACTAGAAGGAGGGATAAGAGTTAATGGATTGCAAAAATGTATTTTCCTAAAAAACTCTTTTAAAGTAAAAAAAATTATAAATTTCAACAAATAGTTCTTCAAAATGCGTTCAATATATGGCGAATATTTCCTTACAAGGAAGCAGCTAATCTCACTATTACCATTATCAACTTATCCCAATGTAAACTAGTCCGAAACAATGACATCATTTATGGCCTTGCGAGAGAGATAATGAGCGTCCGTTGCTAGAGAAGAAGATGCTTCAATATATTAGTCTTGTGCCAGACTAATCAGTCTCCTGCAGTTGAGCGCTTTTAAAAGATCATATTTTGAATACTAACATTTTCAGCCTGTTATTTGGAAGTTTTAAGAAATTTAATCACGAACTAGCTCATCTTAGTATATATATGCGTGTATATATATATATATATATATATATATATATATATATATATATGCGTGTGCGTGTTTTACGAACATTTAATCACGAACTAGCTCATCTTAGTATATATATATATATATATATATATATATATATGTATGCACGTGCGTATACATATGTATATACATATATATATATATATATATATATGCGTGTGTATGTGTTTTAAGAACATTTAATCACGAACTAGCTCATCTTCGTATATATATGCACTTGTGTATACATATGTATATACATATATATATATATGCGTGTGTGTGTGTGTTTTAAGAAAATTTATTCACGAACTAGCTTATCTTAGTATATATATGCACGTGTGTATGCATATGTATATACATATATATATATGTGTGTGTGTGCGTGCGTGTGTGCGCATATGTACATATATATGCGCACACACGCGCGCACTCACACACACACACACATACATATATATGTATGTATGTATCTATGTATGTATGTATGTATGTATGTATGTATGTATGTATATCTTTTTTGTGTATCCTTGATGAAAATATTCGCTGGATCTTTTGTAGCAAGAAAATTCTTTGCAGAAGCGGAAAAAATAAAATGAGAAAAAATTCATACAATATTTCTAGGCTTTGCACAATACAGGTTTTGTGCTTAAATGAACTGCACTTGTATTTCTTGCTGTCTTTTTTTTCTTCTGCCAAATAACCAGGCTTCATTTATTGCAGATACACAACCACCCTCTGTGGAAATGAATCATTGATTGATTTCCGAATTTCCTCTTACATCTTCTCACAGTAAATCCTCATAAACTTGGTGGTTGGTTAAGCACCAACATTTCCGATGAGATGGACCTCGATGTGACATTCATCCGGACGAGTAAATATTTTCATAAAAATCATTAATACTCAAACAGGCGTCAACTTTCAGGCGGTCATCTTTTTCTATTATGGCAACCAGTCAACTACGTGATTATTGCAAATTTCAGAAGAGAGAATGTTCAATTACAGAAAAGTAGTAGACTCATTTGAATTTTATATTATTATAGACGCTTATGGAGGATTTCGATATAATGTGTACTGAGAAATGCATTGATCTGTCTATTTAATGAAGATAACAATCTATTTGATATGTTCTCAGTCTATGCAGGATCTTATTTAATGTTCCGGGGTGATAATTATTTTTTTCTATAAGTCGAAATGAGAGAGAATGTCCAAAGTTCTATTACGAAGGAAAAAGAAAAGTCCAGGAGGTTAGACAACGAGGGCGAACAGCACAAATTGCCCTCAGTGACTGTCTAATGGGCAGAGAGAGCTATCAAGAAACACAATAGACAAAGAACAGGATATTTTAGTAATTGATGCGTGTTATGATCATGTAAATAAAGGATGCGATAAATTGTAGCCATTTTATATATTTATTTCATCCTATGCGTGTTTCTTTTACATTTTGTTGATTGCACATTATAGTATGATGAGTTGGGTACTGTCTAGGTCAAAAAGAGCACAATAATGCAATTAACTCCGCTAGACATTTGCAAACGGCAAGCTGTACTGTTTGATATTCGTACCCGGATGTACTAATACGAATATTTCAGAGTGTTTTGGTTTCAATCTGTTGATAATATATCCAGTCAACATCATAAGTGTTTAGAGTTATCACTAATAATGGTGATAATTTATCTTTTCACAGACTCAACACGGAGGTTTACATCATGCGTCTTGTAGAAGTAGTGCTGCCCTGGTTCAAGACGGTTGCTGCTGGTAGTCCCTATGTCTTGCACTATCACATACGAGCAGGAGTGACCATATCTGTGACCATCTCACCTCTTACATCTGATAACTAAACTATCCAGACTAAAACCTTCTTGATTATTATTTATGGTGCAGAGTTTAGCGAGATACCAACAAAACTCCTTGTAACACCAAAGATGAAAGAAGATCATGTTAGCATTCCCCAACTTAAAAAAGGAGTCCGTCCAGAAGTGATAGAGGAAATTCCAAAGTTATCTTGAATCAGTGGTCGGAGTCAGTGGAGATTTTATTGAATAAATGTACATTTTATTGTTTCAAGATATTTTTGTGTAATTTTGGTAAAAATATCAGAAAAATCAGATGTCAGTGTTATTTTCATTTTAACGTCATTCCGACGAAAATTCATCCGTGTACTCTGCATGTCTTCTAAAACGAGATGTCAATATGAATTTATTTATTTTGGCATAATTTAGACGACAATTCATTCATCAGATCCTGTAAATAGATGAAAATTATTTTCAGAATTAACCTTCAACTGACTATGCGAGGAATATTTAGACATCATGTATTTATTTTATTTATTAATCGAAAGATTAATGTCATAGCCTTGTCATGGATGTGCGTTGTGGAGCAGTGGATATCGGCTCGGAACGAGAAATCGGAGAACCGAGTTCGAATTCCAGTTGAATTCATTGCATTCACTTACGCGCAAATACCCTTGGGAAAGGTATTAATCCGTCTCTTCCCTCCAGTTATGGGTTAAATAATAGGACAGATTGGGTTCTATAGCCTTGGTCGGCAACCAGTCTACCGCAGAAAGCAATGGCAGCCTACTGCGGGATAATCTTCTGCCCAGTCAGTCATGTCTCTTTCGAGACATGATCGCCCAAGCGTGTATCGCGCATGGCACTTAACTGACTGACTTGTCATTTATCGGTATAAATATTCTCAAGTAAGTAAGACTTTTTGTTGAGTGTTTTAAAAGTCCCTTCTATTGATTTTGTTACAAATTTGAAAGATGCAACATGAGAACCAGTCTAGATATGGCAGCAATATTCACTGCACAAACAGATGTTAGATTTAATGTGTTGCATATATATATATATATATATATATATATATATATATATATACGAAAAAAATCGCAAGATCGCCAAGACCTACCGCGGTTTCGCACAACGGCTCGTCAGGGCAAAGGCAGACCAAGGACTAATCAAATAAATAGACACCTATTAAAGCATTTCAGTATGGGGTCCTTTTTAATTTTGGCTTTTATTTCCCATACATAGGTAGATAATGCTGTGCTATGCTTATATTTCTCGTTTTTAAAAGTAGTTTTATGGTTGTAAAACCTAATTTTAAAATTATCATGTGTGGATCCTATGTATGTCTTGGGGCTTTTGTCATTTTCGTTAACATAAACTTTAACTTTATAAACTACGCTTGCCTGATTGCAATTACCTCTAATCGGGCAGTCCTTTTTAGTTCTACAATTACACTTATGTTTATTAACGTTATTATTACTAGGGGCCTTAATATTATCTTTTAATTTACTTTTGTTGGTATTGTTAATGATTTTACCGATATTAGGTAAACAGGAATAGCTCAATTTAATAGTGTTCCTATTAAATATTTTTTAAAATCTATTATCTGAATTGAAATGTTTATCTATTAACTTAAAAAACATTTTTCCTATTTTGGATTTGACTTCATTATTGTAAGGGGGTTGAACCATATAATTTTTCTTGATCTATTATTACGGGCTTTTTTGTTTGCACTTTGATCCGAAAATTCTAGCATTTCTTGGTGTCCACTTTTTTTAACGCCATTTGATAAATTTTTTTGTGTTTTTCGAAAACTTCCCTATTAGATAGGGAAGTTATATATATATATATATATATATATGTTTTCACGTCAGTATATATATATATATATATATATATATATATATATATATATACTGACGTGAAAACTTTCTGGCGTGAGACAGCGAGCCAAATTTTATAAAAGTAGCCGTAGCAGTTGATTCATTACACTCGCATTAATTTATGACAATCAAAAACATGAGCCACTAAAGTTGTAGATGTTGCATTCCAGGAGTTTAAAATCAGCCACACCGATAATATGCAGAAAATATTTTCTGCTGTGATTAAATGAAAGCAATGCCTTTTAAATTCTTTTAAAGTCATTAAAATGTATAATACATTTATAATTCATTAGTTGCCAGTTTCACTTTGTCAAGGCACCAATAAGACTGGATTAAAAACTTGAGTAATCCGCAAAAATACTTAGTGAGAGACACTGGGGAAGCTATTGATGAAGATCGGAAACAGCGTAGGTCCATGGAATTAACCTTAGAGGAACCCCTGCATTAGTTTGAAATGGTCTAGAAGCCTGTTCAACTGGACCTTCACTACACAATTTATTATGAATGATAGAATTAATTCAAACATTTGTCCTTTCACATCGTATCATGTGGAGAGGTCAGGATCACTTACCCTGTGGAATGTCTTTAAGATCTTAATAAAAAGAAAGGAAACATAATGAAAAATAAGAAGGAATAATGATGTTAATTGATTATCAGATAAAAACTAGAGGGTTATATTTGAGTTTCTGTAAATGGTGATCTAATCGTTAAAACAGATAATCCCGAGAGAAAGACTTCTCGTAGAAAGGAAATTTGAATTCAATTTTCGATGGGATTCCATTCCTTCTTTTTCATCGTCTATAAACAATAACAAATGTAAAATGATGTCGAATATTTTTAAACATAGGTAACAGAAATAGGATGAAATAAATACTAAATAAAAAATGAATAGTATCGATGTGTATTAGAATTAGTCAATATTACTTCAGTTTTGCGTAGGATCCTCAGTTTCTTTTTGAAAATAGTCTGGTTGGGGACTTCACAACATCAATAAGTAAAGAATTTCACTTGACTATCAACTACAGATGTGCGTTGTGGTGCAGTGGATATCGACTCGGAACGAGAAATCGAGGAGCCGAGTTCGAATTCTATTTGAATTCATTGCAGTCACTTACACGCAGATACCCTTGGGAAAGGTATTAATCCGTCTCTTCCTTCCAGTTATGGGTTAAATAACAGGACAGATTGGGCTCTATAGCCTTGGCTGGCAACTAGTCTACCGCAGACTATCAACTACAGATGTGCGTTGTGGTGCAGTGGATATCGACTCGGAACGAGAAATCGAGGAGCCGAGTTCGAATTCTATTTGAATTCATTGCAGTCACTTACACGCAGATACCCTTGGGAAAGGTATTAATCCGTCTCTTCCTTCCAGTTATGGGTTAAATAACAGGACAGATTGGGCTCTATAGCCTTGGCTGGCAACTAGTCTACCGCAGAAAGTAATGGCAACCTACTGCGAGATAAGTATTTGCCCAGTCAGTCATACCTCTCTCGAGACATGATCGCCCAAGCGTTTATCACATATGGCACTTAACTGATTAACTACAAAGAAAAAAAGAAGTTGGATCTTGAAACCGTTTTAGAGTGATGTTACATCCTTTTGGACAAGGTGAAGAAACTGTTTACCTCTCTTTTATAAAGGCCATTCAGTATTTCATACACTTCACACTGGTCATTAATCTGAAGCCTTAACTAAAGGGATGATAGTTTTATTTCGCTTGTAGCTAGGCTAAAGCCACATATTTGCATCTCTTTTTCTTCCATGAGTTGTGTCCCTTTGGGACGTAAGCAATCATGGACCTCCACATTTTCTTACCCTTTGTACCTGTTCACACGCCTTCTCTTGTTATACCACACAACCCCCGCTTCGCCATCTATCTGCTCAAGTCAAGTATCTCACGCGTTGCTTTTCTTTGTCTCTCCTTCCCTCTATCTATCCCGATTCTCAAAGCCCTCTTTCCCTATATGTCCCAAAAACGTCAGCTGTCCCTTCTTTATGTTAAGTATCAGTATCCTTGTCATGTCCATCATCCCCAACCCTTGTCGTTTCTCACCATGATGATACCATGGACAAAACATATCAATAGTATTCTTCAGTATCTTTCCGTAGAGCCACATTTCGATTGCTTCAAGTCTTTTCATCATTGGCTGCCATATTGAAGAACCGAAATGATATAACAGTCCAGTACTCACTTCTTTGTTTCCAGCAAATATTTCCTATCTCTCATTACTCTACGTAACTTCTCGAATGCATCCTTAGCCATGCCAAAACTCTTTCGGATCTCAGTGTCGCACTCTCTGTTCTCTGTTAGAACACTTCCTAGGTATTTTAATTTCTGTAACTGGTTAATTTCACTACCCCGGACTTGTAGTTGGCATTTTCGGCTCCTCTTTTTACTGATGATCAAGCATTCAATTTTCATGTAGTTTATATGTAGTTATTTTTTTCGACTTTCTTTAACTAGTTCCTGTAGGAGGATTTGCAGTTTCCTTAATATCTCTTTACTCCATCATCTGCGTATCTTATATTGTTCAGACTGCAGCCACCGATGAATAATACTGGCAGGACTTACACTCCTTTCTATCTTTGTAATTCAGCTGAACTCGTTTCTTATCCATATTCAAGAAGTTTGCTGCCAACACAGGTTCTTGATATACCCTAATGTTTTTCACGAATGTGCCAAGGTTGCTGCGCGTCTCTATGGCGTACTATGTCGAATACTAGTTGAATAAATGTAGTATATAAGATTTTTCTTATCTTTTTA
Source organism: Ascarosepion bandense (assembly GCA_037127315.1). NCBI lineage: Eukaryota > Metazoa > Mollusca > Cephalopoda > Sepiida > Sepiidae > Ascarosepion > Ascarosepion bandense. The sequence goes on along the minus strand of JBBBDQ010000779.1, from coordinate 1,057,439 downwards.
GAACTTGTTTCTTTTAGCAACGTTTGATTCTGCCTATTCTTTGATTAGCCTATTTGACAGAAATTGACGGAACCATATATATATATATATATATATATATATATATATATGTGTGTGTGTGTGTGTGTGTGTGTGTGTGTGTGTGTGTGTGTGTGCTTATGTAATCATTTGAATAGCGAAAAATGTTATATGCTTTGTTTAAATAACTGTAAGCCTATTATGATGAACAACTAGTTATGCAATATTTATTAGATATCAGTATAGATCGGAAACACATTTTTATGCAAACATTCATACGATAACAGTGTAAATACTAGTAATTTTAGTAGGAAGTGTCGGTGATGTGAAATAATTACTGTTGGTCGGTGTGAAATAATTACAGGAGTCATACATAATTGCTAGTGAAAATGACAGAATTTTGCTACGAAGTGTATTTTTTACAGAGATGTGTCGATGAGTATGAAAACGCAAATGTCGAGCTAGAAATTTGTTTCGACTAGCGGGTCCAAGAGAGGTCAGCGCCCGAGATGAGACAAAATGCACTGGAAGTCCAAGTCGTCAAGAGGTAGCGTTTTAAGTGATGTCAGCTGTTACAGAGAGTCAGTTTTACAGTCAGTTTTACAGTTGACTTGCAGAGAACAAATAGAGAGGACGTAGTGAGCGAGCCGGCGGTGTGCTGGCAGCCCTGGTATGCGTATGTGCCTAATCCAACAAGATCCGACCCACCCATAAATAAAGATATAATTTAATATTTTTATTTATACATTGATGTATGTCGATTTTATCATTTGTGAAAAGGAAAATCATTTTGAATCATCTTGTGTCCACTTTTTTCATCGTTTATATGTGAAAAGGCAACATTTGGTTCGAGCAGAATGGATAGCAGTTTTATGTATTGTCATTTAAAGAGACGCCGAATGAGTTACAGATTGTGTACGAAGAAGTTTATTCCCCGTTATTTTAGAAGTTGTTCGCGACATACTCATTCAACAGAATATACCAGAGAGAGAGAGAGAGAGAGAGAGAGAGAGAGAGAGAGAGAGAGAGATTTTACAACATTACTGAGTACCGACTTCAGAGGGCACCAGAATAAATTAAGTTTAATTCAAAATAACTAGGAAATAGTGTTGAATTGATATCAGTTCAACATTCTTCTTCTTCTTCTTCTTCTTCTTCTTCTTCTTCTTCTTCTATGTGCCCTGTCCCTTCAGGACGTAGACGATCACGCTTTTCCACGTCTCCCTATCCCTGGTGGCTCTTAGCATGCCTTCTCCTGTTACAACATGCAACCCTCGTTCTGTCATCCACCTGCTTAGGTCCTTCAAATATGTTATCCGTTGCTTTCCCCGTTTCTTTTTCCCTGTATTTGGCCTGTTAGTATCAGGTTCTCCAAACCCTCGTTCCTCATTACATGTCCCAGGAATTTCAGCTGTCTCTTCCTGATGCTCAGTATCAATTTCCTTTTTGGTTCCATCATTTCTGGGACCTCATCATTGCTCACATGCTTGATCCATGATATTCGCAGCATCCTTCTGTAGAAACATATTTCAGTTGCTTCAAGTTTTTCCTTCATCTTTGATGATATTGTCCAGCATTCACTGCCATATAGAAGACCTGACAACACAGCAATCCAGTACTCTCTTCCTTGTTTCTAGCGAAATTGTCCAGTTTCTTAATACTTTACTCAACTTCTGGAATGCTTCTTTCGCCATGACAATTCACCTTCGGATCCCCGTGTCGCACTTTACGTCTTCTGTTATAACACTTTCCAGGTATTTAAATTTTTGTACCTGCTTGATTCTAGTATCCCCGACCTGTATTTGGCATATTGGGATGTCCTTTTTACTGATGACCATGCATTCGGTTTTCTTACAGTTTATTTGTAATGCTTTATTATCACTCTCTCCAGCTACCTTCTGTAGGATGTGTTGACGTTAAAAATATCCCGTGTGTTTGTGTGGGACGTGAGACGAGCTTATATTTTTTCAGCACTATACTTATTTTATTCTTCATGTGTTTTCTGGCCTCAGGATGTAAGCGATCATGACTCAGCACAAATTCCTGTCCTTTGTAGATCTTCATAAATTTTGTATTTTTTTTTTACTTCTCCCGAAACATGTAACGCCTCCATTTAGGTATGTATGCTAACCGTTGCTTTTCTCTGACTCTCTTGCCTTCAATCTATCCTGTGAGTATCATATTTTCCAAGCCCTCATTCTTCATTATATATCCTAACAATTTCAAATGTCTCTTTCTGATGTTAATAATTAATTTACTTTTGGTTTTTATTTTCTCTAAAACTTCGTTGTTGCTCGCAAATTCACTCCGGGGTATCCTCAGCATCTTTCTGTAGAAGTAAATTTATGTTGCTTCTAAACATTTTTATGTGAGGAAATTGTCCAGCAATCACTGCTATATAAGAGGATAGATATCATATAACAGTTCAGTACTCTTTTCTTTATTTATAACGATTTTTTCTGTTTCTTTATTTTCTGCTTAGCATTTGGAAATCACATTTACTATCCCAATGCGTCTTCGGATCTCAGTATCACACGTTTTGTACTTTGTGAAAACACTTCCCAGATATTTAATTGTTGTACTTGTTTGATTTGGGCATCACTGATTTCTAATTTGCATTTTGGTCTAATTATTATGCTAGCCCTTGCTATCTACTATGCACTATACCATGCAGTTGATATTTAATCCTTTATTCTCGCTTTTTTCCTTACATTCTGTACAAGAAGTTATCTTTCAGCCCTTATTCTTTTCTCAAAAAAGTATTTTTTAAAATGAAAACGTGACATCTCACATTATCTTGAGGAAATATTACTATAGTTTATTTATTTCATGGCGTTTTATTTTCTTTTGTCTTTTTTCGATTTTTTATTTATTTATTTTTGTTGTTTCTTGCTTTCACTAATCTCACTGGAAGACTCAGAAAGCTAGATTGAAAAACTGGTTTAAATCAAATTAAGTCGATCATATCTCATCTTCTCATCACCTGTTGTAAAATATCTACTATTCATCAATCCATCCAATTTTTAAACGGTATTTTATGGATGTACTTATGTAGTGAATGGTACAAAGAAGAAGGTTCCAGATTTTTCTTCTCATTTATGGGGTAACTACCCATTACTGCAAACAACATGACGACATTTTTGCAATAATTTTATTTGGATAATTTGATTACGTCAGTCAAATCTCTGGTAGCCTAGTATTGACAATTTTCAAGTAATGCTTTCTTTTCAAATGTCTCAAGGTTTTAGAAATTCAAATTTACAGTAAGCAAAGCAGTAAAGCCACTAATGCGTTAAGAAAAATCGAAAACATTAGAAGAGTAATCAGGAAAACAGTAGATAATAAGAGACATCGCATTTACATTTCTAAAGATCAAAGTTGACCAGAAATAAATCGAGAGGAAAGTGAGTTCTATAAGCAAGACGTGCGAGAAAAGTAACTCTAAGCAAAGAATTTGCGGCTACATTTTGCCAAATCAACTGTAAATGGTTGAGGCCTTGTTGCTAATGTAGTATTGTGCTTGAATTTAAAAAAAATTTCTGTGTACCCAAGCGGAGATCTAACCCTAACCCTTACCAGGAAAGTATTTATAGAAAGTGCATAGCGCAGCAACATTACGGTAGTGGGAAAGTAACTAAAGCAACGATGGCGGGTGTTTACCAATAATACTGCTGATTCTTTTTTGGATATAATCAGGATTTCTAAAAACAAAAAAAAGGAAAATCGTGGCAGGAGCACCGGACCAAATACGGCAGCAATATTCTAAGCATGAGTGAATAGTAGACTATAGATATGTAAAATATATTCCGGAGAGAAAAAATTTCTTGCACGACACAATGAACCATTTTCTTAGCATCTTACCTCGCAAAGAATTCAAGTTAGTATTTCCATTTCATGACATGCTGATGGAAGGTAACCTTCTAGATGACTAACAGCGAGCAGTTTAATTTTAGAGATGTAAAATTAACAAACCATTCTTTGCCCTAGTTAGCAATAAACTATAGGTCGTTTGTGAGATCGAGACGGGAGTAAGTTGTTGTACCATCAGCGAAACATGCTCGAATTGCGAACAACGATAAATGAGAATTGTAGTTTTGCAATGTGTTTTGGAATGTTTACATGGTTTGCAGTATATTATTCATAACCGCACTAGTTGCAGTTTTACCAACTTAAAATTCTTCTTTTGATATAAAATTGAACTCTTAGTTTTTTTTATTAGTTTTCGATGTTAGCAGCTATAAACCAAAATACACTTTTGATCCGATTCATGTTGATAGAGCTATCAGAACACAAGAAAACTAAAATAAGATCTCAGAAACAAGCCACCAGAAGAAGTTGGTCAACAAATCAATTTTGGGAGAAAAATATGCTCATAGAAAACTTATTTTGAATGGGAAACTACAACAGTTATAGCTGTAAAGTGAAATTATTTCAGCTCCTTATTAAAATTTAACTACAGCCACTTTTTCAAATCAGTGATTAAAAATAACCTCGAATCTTTAGGCGTTAGCGAGGACAATACATTCAAACTTTTAGCAATACGCTAATGAGTGCTAAGCAAAAGACTCTACCAAATAACATAAACCAAATCACTTGCCGACATTCAACAACATCAAAAATTAAATTCGTCGGTAAATGTAAGTCAACGTGAAATTAATAACAGATGTTTATCTTCCGCACAACTTCAAATAAAAAGTTAGGAAGGAAGTCTTTTTTAATACTCGAAAGATCACGGATATTTGCAGAACCTGAAAAAAAAAATATTTTACTCAAACAAAGTATTTTAAGAGAAAGATTTTATATATTTCAACTGAATGGCGAATTCTTAATTACAAGGAAACGGCTTATATTACCAAAGGCGTATGAATTATTTGGTATCGTCACATTGCAGGGTGTAAGATTTACAAAACTAAACACAACGTTGAATTCTCTTTTCAGAGATGGGTATACTGAACTTTGCCTGAGGGGTGCTGTTCCTAGAATTCATTATTATGCTTTTGAAGACGAGACACGTTAACCGCAGCGTCACGGCGGATGCCCTGTTTGCACTTATTGATACGTCAAAACATCAATAACCGTTATTTATGCGTCAAAGCACGAGCAAGAACCTCATATCTGCGAATATTGCAAGTAAATACAATAGTACGTAAAGGGCTGTAAGGAATAACTCAGTAAAAAGCAAGGATATGTGCTATTGTTTATTGTGTAGAAATATTTTGCGGCTCAGCTTATATGGAAATGCGCATCTGTATGCGTTTATGTCTCCACGGGATTGTGTGTGTGTTCTAAGAATATATATGTTTCTAACGCACACACGCGCGTGCCCGCGCACACACATGCACACACACTCTCTCTCTCTCTCATATATATATATATATATATATATATATATATATATATATATACAAACGCCAACTAGGTCGTGTTTCAATCCTGGATAAAAAGCAATCGGCTGTCTAACCGTACTGATGAGCTGTGATACAGCGAAACATATCTGTCTACAGATATATATATATATATATATATATATATATATATATATATATATTTAAAAAAAAAAAATATATATATATATATATTTAAAAAGAACAGACGTCATATTATTTAAACCCGTGTTGTTTTTCAGACTAGACCTGTGTTTCCTTCCTTCAGTAAAGATAGGTTGTCCTATTTTCGAAAAAGTTCAATTGTTTATCAATTTAAATGCTGTTGTGATGCGGCATACATAGGACATACCGATCTGAGGTTGGAGACGCGGGTTTCACAACACGTCCCCGCTAATATATTCCAGTGGCTCCCTCAGACCTATAAGAACAACACAATCTGTTCTGGATTCCGCTATTGGCCGACATCTTTTGGACAATCAAGTGTGTACCTCGGCATATGAGGACAGCTGGTTTACTCTCTTGCACAGCGCTCGGTCTACCCACCATCTTCGTATTTTGGAAGCAATTTGCTTGAAAATTCATCAACCGAGCCTGTGCAGACAGAAAGAGCGTTTTTTACGCTCCTTACAATTGCTGGTGAGTTTGAGTGTAACATTTTTTCACTTTTAAACACTCTTGTGGAATTACATGTTTACACCCCCCTTACATTTTATGTGTTTATTTTTTCAATAAATTTATTTTTAAACGAGTTCCATCATCTCCCAGCATTGTAAGTAATTTATTTTGCCTTGTCCTTTTCCTTATTTCCCTTAAAGCCAACGAGAACCCTTGATAAGAGTTGGCCGAAAGGTTCCTCGGGTTTATATATATATATATATATATGTGTGTGTGTGTGTGTGTGTGTGTGTGTGTGTGTGTGTGTGTGTGTGTGTCTGTGTGTGTGTGTGTGTGTGTGCTGTACGTCGTGGTGCAGTGGATATAGGCCCGGAACGAGAAATCGAGGAACCGAGTTCGAAGTCCATTTAAATTTCTTGCATTCACTTACGCGCAAATACCTTTGGGAAGCATATTAATCCGTCTATTTCTTCCATTTATGGTTTAAATAACAGGACACAATGGGTTTTATAGTCTTGGTTGGCAACCAGTCTACCAAAGAAAGTAATGCTAATCTACTGCGGGATTGTTTTATATATATTTGTGTGGATTAGAATGAAAAAGGATGATAGAATGATGAATAAAAAAGAAACGTTTATGCATTTAATGTGTCGCCTTTTATCAAAGTATCATCAGCAAATGAAATATGGAGGGGAAAAGAAATCCGAGATGAAGTACTGTAATTATCTCCACTATTTAAATTGTTCCAGCTGAAGTCCTAGTCTTTGTTACCATATTTACGACGTTTTGGACACATGGCCCAGTCGATAAAAGTGTTGGTTGCATTTATTGATTTGACTTTAAAGTAGTGAGTTCAACACCTGGCTGCAGCAGAGGTAGACAAAAGAAATAGAGAGTTGAGTGATTAGAAGATAACTGATACTGAGTCATCTGGAAGAGACATGACTCATATAACTTGGACAATCTACCATGATGAACGAAATAACGGGTTCATTTCTAAATTCCAATCACCTGAAGAAGGTCGGAGCGTAAAACGGCCGAAACGTCGTGAGTATGGCAACAAAACTAAGAACAGCAGTCCAAAGTGTTGATAAAAGAAAACTCGTTATTTTATTCTTGAGTGTGATTTTATTGATTAAGCAGATTTCAGTGTATTTGTCTTGTCCTTAATTGATATAAGATCAGTCAAGCTGAAGCTAGTATGTAATGTGGTCAGATTAAAAGACGTCTTCTGCTAGGATATAGGATAGGAGTAGCAGGTTCGAATCCTGACAGAAAATACATGATTTTTCGAATATGCAGGCCGGTAGATAAATACCAATATATCTGGTCGGGTGTCACTTCTATTCATCTCAGAGTTCTGGACAGGCTGCAGAGGAGAATCTGTAAGATCATCGAACTGTCAGCTCGACTCCAGCCATATTCTCACCGGCGGAATGTGATTTAAGTCTGTTTTCATGGATTCTGCTCCGACGCGCATAGCTCACTGACGCCCCTTACACAAGAATTTTTTAAGCAACCAGACTTGTAACTTTATACAGTTTAATCTACCTAATGCAGCTCCATCAGCTTCTTTTCTCGTACTTCCCTCCTGTGGAACTCACTTCCGTATACTTGCTTTCCTGATGGTTACAATGCCCAGGAATTTAAATGCAATGTCAATACACATCTCTTATCCAGTTGACTCCAGTCCTTCTTTCGTCCTTTTCACATCACCCCGTGTATCACGTTCTTTTCTTTTCTCACTCTACTTTCGCGATTGTCATCACACCTGTAGTCTAATTCTTCTCTTGTCCTCTGTAACTATTTCGCTCTCGTCCTGCTTGAACTTTTACTCTTCTTTTATGTGGGTCTCTGCGCATCAATGGCTGTGTCGCCTTGCTTGGGGTGAAACGATAAAAATATCATTTACTTATATATATAAAAAAAAAAAGACAGAGTATCTCCTCAAATACGACTATCCATTAAAAATAATGTTCAAAAAGATAAATTTAAGATAATATGTATATTCATTAATATGTATATATTCTTTATCTTTTCCGTTCTTACATGAAAACTGGAAACATTAGTCTGTTCTACAATAAGTATTCTGCTTTCCTTAATGATTTGCAATAATCAAAATATCCACTAGCATGTTTCCCAAATGATCCGCTAATGCGTTTCGTTTACGTTCAGTGATTGAGAAACTGCCCAGACACCATCCTGATGATTCCTTCTTTAACTCATCGAATATACCCTGCAGAATATTCTAGGATTCAAGGGAACGCTGGTTAATCTAAGCGTATTTAACAAAGATCACCATGGCGTAAAGATACAGAACCGAGAATCCACATGACTCTCCACCAATGTTTATGAGCCAGACACCTTACCCCAATACCAGACATATGCCTCTCCAAATATGTCCTTTTTTCTGCGCTCGCATCTGGAAAGAGGCTAAATAGTATACCACGTTGTCCATTCAAGAATTAGCCCAAAAACACTTTGCTTCCTGTGGGTTCCAGAAGTTACAGAAAGAACCAGTTCATGAAGAACAATCTACGGATGAAGAAAAGTTTCTTCCAAAAGAGCAGAAGGGAAATCGAAAAATTTGAAAGAACAGAAAGAAAACCCAGAGTTCTCCCTTCACCTGAACAATTTTACGATGCCATGCTATCGTTAGGGGACATCTCTTCAGATCTAGCATAAGACTCATATCACACATAAGAAAAAGGTCAATTAGGACACAAATGCTAGATAAACAGTTCTGCCAATGACAACGATTTAATAAAGTTCTACAAAACAAAACAAAAATATGTATAGAACATATTAACCACATATCCAAAGTAATGAATTGGTTTCGTCGAAGGAGATACACTTTACTTCAGTATGAAAATCAAGAATCAAATAAACTTATTAAAACGACGCCAACGTAATTTATCTTCTTTCAGGCTTATATATGAAAATACTTTTTAATCAATTTCATACAGATTGAGAAAAGGCTTGTGTTTGAAAATAGCATTTAAACAATTTACTGCCAAATATGCCGAAATTTAAAGAAAGTAATATATTAATATAAGAAGGATTTAAAATTAATCAACACATCCATTGTAGTCTTGTGCTACAGAATATATTTGATCATAATTTTAATAAACAAAAAGGAATATACTTTATTCAAGAGAAGATGCATTTAAGAACGTTCAGTTATAAGTCGACTACGATCAGTATACGTCCAGGATATTTCAGTATATCGATTGCTCTTACAAAATTGATACTTAATCAATGTGAGATACATAAGACAGGATAAAATAAATGAAAATATTAAGTGATATGAGATAATTTGAAGTTTCATCTCAATAACGTTACTAAATAAACGTTAGCATTCAGTCACTTAAAGTGAATAATTTTTTATCTCTCTAATATAACTTATTGTTCTTGTGAATGAGAAAAAGTTTATGCAATTTAAAATGAACGTCTCGTGTCATTCTCCTTATTGTCCCGACCTTGTCCCATCTATCATTTTTCTGATCTTCGCATCATTTCTTAAAGTGAAAACAATTTATAAAAAAGGAAGTTATTGTGAATTATTCTCTGCGCAAAATATGAAGAACTGTATACCCAAGAGATGAATAATGTGCCGAATAAACGGGATAATATAATAGATAATTAGGGAAAATATCTTTTTTAATAACTATATCAATTAAGAGCAAAGAACATGTTTCTTCTTTCCTATCTTCCAATGAGAGAAAAAGTTATTTAAAAAATATTTACTAACCAGATCACGCAAATTTTAAACGCAAAATCGAATTCACTATAGGAATGCGAGATATGCTGTCACGTGACAAGCTATGAACACTGACTCATGAGTACCTGATATGTAACTAAGAGAGAATCCAATACGGTGATTAGAACATCAAAGGACAACTTGCCAATGAATTCATTGGTAAGTTCAGCTACGAAGAAATTTGGTTTACTGCCTCGTGGTAAACAATTTTCTTCTCCAGGATTAATCGTCCATATCTATAAGACTACCTTTCGCCCATGCTGAGAATATTTCTCCGATATTTTGTCCGATGTTCCAAATATTTATGTTTTAGCGATTCTTGATAACATTCAAAGAAGAATCAGCAATATTATTATTTTTGATCTGGCGTCTCTACTTCAATCACTTTCTCATCTCAAAATTTGCATCTCTATGTCTTTTCTATAAGTGCTTTCATGGTAACTGTTCAGATGAGCTCTTTACTGTGACATATAGAATTTATCAATTTAAGCGCACTACTAAACTGTCAACAAGGTCTCATTAATTTTGCAGTTGAATTGACTAGATTTTACCGTAAGTTCTATGCTAACAGTTTCTTTTTTCGCACTTGTCTTTTGTGGAACTCTCTTCCGGCTTCATGCTTTCCGACCAACATTTATTTAAAAAATTCAAATCTGCTGCCAATTGTTATCTCCTGTATTTCTGGCTAGTCTTTTACTATTTCCGCCTTTTTATAATGTTTTCGTTTTTCTAATACTTTCAAAACCAGACCTCCTTGCCCTAGTGACATTATTTTCCTACTTGGAATAAATGTGATTTATAAAAGCCATGCATGCGTTGCAAAATGCAGTTGGTACACTTGCATGATTTTTAGTCTACGAACTGATGTATTTTTTTTTAATCATTTCACCCCGAGCAAGGCGGAAACGCCACTGATGTGCAGGGGTTTACATAAATGTAAAAAGGTTAATTAGAAAAGAGTGAGGAGTACAAACTAGTTAGAAAGGAACAATAGAAAGCTGAGAAAGCAGGTGCGATGACAGATACATAGGTGGAGAGAAAGGGAAGGTTATACAGGGGAGGGGAGAGAGCTAGAGTCCAGTGGTTAGTAGATGAGTATTGACTTTGCATTTGCATTTCTGGAGGTTGTAGCCGTCAGGAAAGCAAGAATACGGGAGCGAGTTCCACAGGCGGGAAGTGCGAGAGAAGAAGCTGCAGGAGTAGAATTGTCGTCTGCAACATTGGAGTAGGGAAGAGCAAGAGTAAGAGTAATAATGGGAGTGATTATGTTAAAACAGTTGCTAGATCTGTTGCTAGGAAAGCAGGTTCATGTGTCGTGCCAGATAATTTTCTGGACCCAATTTATCTTACATTTTTATACACTGCTTTACTCCCCTATGTTTGGGATCTATCATATGCGTCCCAATCAATAGTCTATTGCTCACAAAGTAGGCTCGAAGGTAGCCCAGCAGAAGAGGGGGACCACTCTCCGCATGTATCTACTTACATTAATATCTTGGTCATCATACTAATCCTGCAGGTGGTGCTAGTATATAAAAATTAAAGTAATTAAAGAACGGATTCAAATACAGCCATAAATCTGGAATTCAATCTCTCAGAAATCTTACAGGTGGGGAAGAGGAGTCCAAAATGCCACAAATAGGTAACTGGTACTAAAATCCAGCATCTACAGGAATTTAAATACCTCGAAAGTGTTATGACACAGGACAGTAAGTACGATTCGAAGGCATATAGGTATGACTAAGGAAGCCTTCCAAAAGCTGAATAGAGTATTGAGAGACAGAAAAAGTTTGTTGGAAAAAAGTAAAGAGTACTGGATTGTTCTGTGATATCTATACTCTTAAATGGCAGCGAATGCTAGGCAATCACCGCAAAACTGATGGAAAGATTCGAAGGAACAGAAATAGAATTTTACAGAAGGATGCTGGGGAAACCATGGACCGAATACGTGAGCATCGTCGAGGTTTTGGAGCAGATAGAAACAAAAGGTGAACATACTTAACATCAGAAAGAGCGAGCTGATATTCCTGGGACACATAAATAATAAAAAGAAGAAGGAAGGCTTGGATAATTTGATACCCACAGGATGAATAAAGGAAAAGAGTGATAGGGGAAATGAACCCGTGGCATACATGATAAGCTTAGATTCGGGAGAAATAACAAGACAAAATTTATTAAAGCCACAAGGGACAGTAAGATGTTTTGGGTCATGATCGCTTATATCTTAAGGGACAAGGTATATAAAAGAAAAAGCCATCACTAGAAAATTTAAATTGTCCTTTTATAATTTTATGATCGAGAAAAAAAGAAAAGAGAAAGAAATAGATGAGGCACAATTGTTAGCTAACTAGTTTTTTGCTCCTCGCACATCAGAACTCGGTCGAGGAAATTACATCTCCTTTACTCAGCTAACTAAAAGAAACATGGAATAAAACAAATTCATCTTATCAATAAGATACTGAGTTCCGACAAACATTTTTTTCGGTAAACATAAGAAACTTTGTCTTTGACTCAATAAAAAAAAGTTTCTAATAACGTAAATGATAATCCGAGTCTGGCAGGCAGATAATCTAAGACCATGACCTCATATTAGCCAAAGCACACTTCCAGTTTTTAGGTGATGTTCGGCAATTGTAAACACGAATTAACAACGTATATATGAATATAATAAACATTTGTCTATAATTCTAAGATTAAGTATTTACATTAATCAAACTGCTGTGCCCATCTTCATTGTCACACACGACGTTCGCCCGTTGTATACTCTTCAGGCGATATATTTTGAACCTCACTCTTATTTAGTCTCCGGTGGTAGATTCTTCTAAATCCAAGTATCATGCCATACGAAATTTCAACAAACATCACTGTAAAAAGGCCGGAGCGTACAACGACCGAAACGTTATGATTATAGCAATAAAAACGAGGACAACTGTCCGAACAATGTAAATATAATTGAAAATTTTGAAGTTTTTTCTGTTTGTTTTTTATAGACGCGGGAACATGGTGAGGATTCCTTTTCTGGATAGGTTCTATTGTCATATATAACCTGCTATATATATATATATATATTTGTGTTAACGTGCTATATATAGTAGGTTAACACAAATATTTAATAAAATGTTCTAGAACTCGGTAAGCTATCCTCATGGGGATATTTCGGTAAGCATCGAAAGGAGAAAATAATTGGCGAGTTAGATAAATAGCTTTCCATGATATTAGTTTCGAAATTATTTATTTTTATCTCTGGTGTTTCGCAATATGTTTTGGTTCTGTTTTTGTATTATTCAATGCTTGTTCTCAATTTCTGCGATACATTTTCTGGAACTTCATTGATTAAGTATTAAAAAATCATGCTAGATCAGTAAAATATTTCATGCAGTAATTTCAACTCTTATTAATAACTGTATTATTCTTTTTTTGTTTGTTTGGTTGGTTGTTTTTCAGATAAACTGACAACAGGCTGTTCATAGAAGACTTCAAAAGTAACAGGCTACCACTTCTATTGAAAATGGACAAATTTTGAGATAGGGGTGTTATCAAGTACCTGCAGAAAAGAGGATATCTCCTAAGAACATCTCCTAAAATGGCTGCTACATTAGAGCATAACGCCTCAGCTGTATCAAATGTGCAACAATGGGCAGATGAATTTGGGAGCGGTTATGGGTTAAATAATAAAACAGATTGGGTTCTATAGCCTTGGCTGGCAACCAGTCAACCGTAGAAAGTAATGGCAACCTACTCCGGGATAATTCTCTGCCCAGTCATTCATGTCTTTTTCGTGTCATGATCGCCCAAAGCCTGTATCACGTATAACATTTAACTGAAGGAGAGTCTTGAAATTTTGTATATCCTGCAACTGCCACCACCGAGGAAAACCTTGATCGTTTTCACCACCTGTTGATTAATGACAGACAATTAATTGTAACTGAAATTGCCAATGATATTAGCATATCTCGTGAGAGTCACTTCTGGTAGCCATATAGTAATCTACGTTTCACTTAATTCTCTAAATTATTTGTAAGCCTGGTATTGAAGTCACCGGAATTAACCAACGTCTATATCCACTGGGCCATGTGTACTTGATGACATCAGTCTTTGAATTTCTGTGGCTTATAAACCAAATTTCCCCATTCCTTTTTTTTTATGAGAGCTCATTTTGCAATCTTTAACGCTAATGACTTTCTCTAGCAGTCCTTATTACTGGTTAAAATATCGTATTCATTTCTATCCTTGACCGGCTTAGGAGATTTTTGGCCTGACATATGAGATGATTCCTTAAGTTTAAGTAGTTTCCAGTGGTGCTCTCTATCAATGACTTCATTTTTAAGCCCTATGTGGCGGTGATTCCCTTTCTCCCTTCATATGTGGTCAGTGACGCCTGATGTTTCTATCTAGTGTTAGGGCATTGCGATATTTTTGTAATCTTATCATAAGGGGGCAGCCCGTTTCGTCTTTATATTTCTTTCCTCTGTTAATCTGCAACATGGAATGCAGTGCATACAATTCTTGTTCTGTTCTCCTCTATTAGAGGTCTTACTCGGGAGAGGCATCTGTGAGATGTAGATCTACTTTTGAAGGCTGTCATGATGTTATATGGATCACAGATCCTCTGTATTTTCTCTGATAATTCCTTCGCATGGAGTAAACAGACCAAGACTGTTTTCGGAAAGTTGTTATCCTCATGCACCCTCCTGCGTTGGAGCTGTTGTCATGTAACCTGGGTAGTTGCTACTTTGCATGGTACTGCTTATACCGACCATTTCTTGTTTATATGTCTCTGAATCGCCGCTTATGAATTTTGCTTGATGTTGCCGGCAGCAGACGATTACGTTCTTTACATTGTAAGGATGGTGAGAATTCAAGTTGAGTTATTCTTCATGTGCCATCTCCTATGGAAGGAGAACGATATACCCTTAGTAATCGAAATAGAGGCTTTGGTTGGAAATTCCTAGCACCTGAAAAGGTCTTAAACATGGTAATAAAGACGAGAACAATTGTCCGAACAATTTATATAGTGTAAATACTACCTCATCTCAGAAGTATAGAATATCTCGCAATAGTGTTGAGAATATTCTGTACAATGAATTTGGCATGACGAAGGATTCTGCTTGGTGGGTGCCACATTGTTTGACACTTAATGAGAAGTGCAACATATCATAAGAAACAATAGCATTGTTTGAGGCGAATCCATCTGGTTTCCTTACTCAGGATGACAGTTGGATTCACAACTTTGAGACAGAAACGCAAAGAGAAAGTCCATGTAGTTGAAACACCCCGTCTTACTTGCTCCAAAGAAGGTAAATGTCTTATCTACAGGGAAGGTGATAGCCTAAGTTTTTGAGAATACAAACGGATTGTGATAATTATATATTCAAAAGAGACACATTATTAATGGAAAGTACTACCAAAAACTTTTGAGGCAGTTCGAAATATATATCATTACCAAACGTCTTATTTCATAAAGAAAATACTTCAGTACACAAATCCTTGGTTCTTAATTGCTTTTGTACTTGAGATATGGATATGAACTAGTTGATTACCCTCCCTATCCCCACGCTTGGCTGGAAACCAGTACCACAGTGATGATGACGTCATATCTGTTGTTGACGTTTCTGAGTAACAGGATGAACAGTCCTATTTGAACATTCAGATATTAGTTTACCTGGAAAGAAACAATTCAGTTAAGAAGAGTTGAAGTTGATAAATGCAAGATTTGGCAACTCTAGCTTCACTCCATCGTCGTCATCCTATGAAATCTTTATCCGACCATCATATATTAGATTAGTTTACTTTCCCTATCTTTACTTATTTCAGTTTTTTCATTAGTCTTTCATTTTGTCTTCTACTCTTCTTTTTTTATTAATTGCTTCATTCTTTCTCCACTGCTAATTTTGCTTTCATTTTTATCTTCTCTATTCTTATTCCTTTTTTTCCATTAAATAAATAACCCTTCCATTGATATCCTGTTAAACATCATCTATTGCCTCTTTGCCTGAAGGCAATCCTTCATAAAATGTCTTATCTATCCGGCTAAACGCCATATATTCTCCACTTTTTAGCCCAAACATGATGTAATTGCGAATTGCATCAAAAGTGCCTTCAATGCAGGCAATTCTTTCTGTAATTGTTTGTCACCTGGAGCATGCGCACACGAACGTTGGCTCCAACAGGCATTAGATACACGTAATAACAGTGAATGGCTGACAAGACTGTTTGGAAAGAGGAGTCAGAAGTACAAAAAATATATTACGGTTTATCAGGACATGAAGTTCAACTTTGACAAATACAATTTTCATTGAAAGGTAGTTCTTGACTCTTGCTAGAAACATCATTTTGAAAAAGATGATATGCAGTTGGTTAGTTTTCCTCACAGATAGCAAATGATTGGTCAAAATATTTTACGCAGTCACGAGTTAATATAATGAAATCGTTGTGCCGACGAGTGGATATCACATGTAGACAAATGAATAACACGAGTCTGGAGTACTTTATATACAACATAATAGATTAATGAAAGACATTAGTTTTAAACAAACAAAAATGTAACAAATTGTTAGGTAATATCGATCATCTTATGTAGCAGTGAATGCTGGACAATTCCCTCACAGATGAAGAAGATGATTGATGTAAAAAATGTGCTCCTATAGAAGTATGCACAGAATACTAATGACTGAACAAGCGATCAATAGCGAAGCTTTAAGGAAAAAGAAAACAAAAAAGACACTTATGCTTAGAATCAGAAATTACTAGGAAAGTAAGAAAAACGATATGGAAAATTAAACACTCCAAGAATATATTGAAGGCAAGCAGAACAGAAGAATATATATATATATATATATATATATATATATATATATATATATATATATTCTTCTGTTCTATATATATATGAACTGTCCGCAAATATAATTATAGTTCCACTAAGAAATCAAGAGCATTTTAAAATTGAAACAGAAGAACTTAGAAGGAACCTGAAAACTAGTACTAAGCAGGAACATCTATTTAAGAGACCGGGATTATATATATATATATATATATATATATATATATATATATATATATATAATGTTGATCCACGTATACTGTCTTAATATGTACAGGAAAAACTACTAAAAAGTTGTAAGTTTAAAAATGTATTTTTTTGACAGTATTTATTTATTTCTATTATATATATATATATATATATATATATATATATATATTTGATATTTCAGACCGACCTCGGCCTTTCATCAGAAACAAATGATTTTAAAATTTAAACTAGAAGCGTCCGTCGCGAGAGCGTTCGTCGAGAGAAGAGGTTTACATCACGTGACGTAGAAAGCGATAGAATTTTAATATTTGTAAACGTAAACCTATATCTAATAATACTTTTAAATGTTGTTTTAAAGAAAAATTTTAAGTGTATCTAAAACTTTTTAACTATTGAAATATTTATAAAGATTCGAAACACTTAAGTCCCTATTTAACCCTAGCTTATATGTATTTAATTTTAAAATCCAGTATTTGGTAGAAGTGAGGAGAGCTGATAGGTTGGGTATTTGTTTCATTGCATTTACGGGTGGTTTATCGAAAATGTCTTTGATTTTTTGTTTGATTGGCGGTTCTTATAATCATTTTTTAAATTTTGAATAAGTGTGTGGGAATATTGATTGTGCTTAAACACATAGGGAATTCGGTTGTTGTTTTTTCTTTTCTTGTATGTGAGAAATACCAAATATCTAAAAAATACCAAATATCTAAAGAATAGAAACCTATCAGGGAATTTCAGATGTAACAAATCTCGTTGATTAGTTTGCAAACATTTAGTAAACGATGCAGTATTTTATCTACCCAACGCCAACATCAAATTACACCCACCACGCCTCACCTGTGACAGACAAAATATAATATATTTTCTCTTCTGTTCAATTTGTCAAAATAGTGGATATATTGGTACCTGGAGACAGTTTCAGATTCCGTTTCAATAGACATAAACTAAGCATACGCCAAAACAACCCTTATTCCCCCATAGTAGAAAACTTCAATCAACCGGGACATACATTAGAAAACTGCAAATGTTTTTTTTTTTTTTTTTTTTAATCGTGTCACCCAAGCAAGGCATTCCACTGCCACTATAGCGCAGGGGGTTACATAGAGCGATTGGGTATAGAAAATGTCAGAAGGAGGGTGATAGACGACTTAGGATGTACATAGGGAGAGAGTTAGGGAGGGTAGGTGTGAGTTAGTATGTTAGGTGGTGTCTATTGACGTCGGGGAAACAAGCATGCGGTAGGGAATTCCACAGGCGGGAAGTGCTAGGAAAAAATTGGTTATATTTCATCGGTTTTACTGTAAAAGGGTGGGACCTAGTTGCCAATCTAGTATCTCGTGCAAATTCACATCTAGGGGGCACCAGTGATTTAAGTTCGTCAGAGTAGAAGCCATGAAAGTATTTATAAAAGAGGCAGAGGGAAGCCACGCCACGCCTGTGAGAGAGAGACTACAGGCGGTCGGCCAAGTCGGTATCAATCACATTACAGATTCTTCGCTGTATTTTGTCAAGAACCCCGAGGAGAATAGAAGGGGCACCCAACCAGATATGGCAACAGTATTTAATGCACGGGCGGATGGTAGATTTATATAAGTGCAGGATAGATTCATGTGGAAAGAATTTCCGGGCTCTGCACAGAGAGCCGACATTCATAGCTGCGGATTTAGCAATGGATTCGACGTAGTCATTCCACTTGAGGTCTGCTGAGAGTGTCAGGCCAAGCAGGTGTAGTGTTTTACTCTCTGGTAGGCAGGCCTGTTCCATACTAATGGAAGGAAGGTGTGGTTGTCTGTGGTGGTTAATTGACAGCATTGGAAGAATTGAATTTTACGAGCCATTTCTTACCACAATCCACCGACGATTAAAAGTCCTTCTCAAGCTCGGCAGCGAGGTTCACCTTGTCACCAATACGAGATTTTTGATCGAGGCGAGAGTAAACTGTGGTATCATTGGCGTACATGCCTACTTGTGATCTTATGGCATCAGGGAGATTTTTGATATAGATCAGAAAGAGCGTAGGACCTAGGATAGAGCCTTGGGGGACACCTGCGTTTGTAGGGAAGTTCTGGGAGGCATGTCCGTTTAATACCCACTTCAGTGTGTGGTTAGAGATGAATGACTTGATTAAGTCCAACAAAGTTCAGTTATGCCATAGCTTCGCAGTTTCCGTAGAAGGCCGGCATGCCATACACTGTCAAATGCTTTAGAGATATCCAAGGTGACGTTTCGGGCTTCACCATTCTTGTCGAGAGCCTGGTATATATATTCGGTGATGGTCGTTAGCATATCAGCAGTAGACCTGGTGAAGCGGAAGCCATACTGTTTGTCCGAGAGGAGCCCGTGGGCAGCGAGATGCTGAACGACCTCGGCATTGATAATGGCTTCGAACACTTTGCCGAAGATCGGAAGAAGGCTGATGGGGCGGTAATTTGCGGGGTCCGTGTGTTCACCGGCGTTCTTGAATATTGGAACCACAGAAGAAGACTTCTAACAGGCAGGAAAGCAAGAGGATGATAGGCATAGGTTGTAGAGCTTAGAAAGGATAGAGGAGAGTTCAGGGGCACAATTCTTCAAAACTATGATTAGGATTCCATCCCAACCACTCGCTTTATGAGGGTCCAGTTTTGAGATTATGCTAGAAATCAGCGAGGAGGTGATGTGGATGTCTTTCAATTGGGCCTAAGTTCTAGGGTGTATGGATTCCAGACGAATCCATACTCGAATTGGTCCAGAATCTTCGGGCAAAGCATTCAACCTTGTCCGCTGAGGAGGTGAGGACCTCAAAATCTTTGAATATTGGGGGTATTGAGGACTTAGTCTTGTTAAGCACGCTTTTACAGAGGCGCCAGTAGTCTTTGGTACCGAACTTACAGGATGCTATGCGCTGCTTCATTCTGGTAGCAAACATCATCTTAGCTTCGTTAAGTATCTTTTTACACTTATTACGAGCTGAGGCGAAAAGGCGCCTGTTTTGGTCCGACGCGTGGCTACGTTAAAGCCGGAATAAGTGATACCTGTGGGCAATGGCGGCCGAGCAAGCGGGCGAGAACCAGGGAGACGAATGGGATTTAAGCTGAAATTTTCTGGCAGGGATGATATCATCGATGCCGGCCTTAACCCTAATGCACAGTCTTCGATGGGAAGACTAAAAACATTGTTCCAAGGGACGTCGCAGAGGAAGTCACGGAACGAATCCCACGAGTCTGCACTTTGATAGCAATAGGATATTCTGTTTGTAACTTACATTTTTAGACTTACAACCTTTTAGTAGTTTTTCCTATATATATATATATATATATATATATATATATATATATATATATATATATATATTATACATGCTGTCGCTGTCACTGCTGTGCCAGGCTTCAATGAACATTTTTATATTTACATACGCCCTATTCCTGATATTGAGTACATTAATCCATAAATATACCATATATATATATATATATATATATATATATATATATTAGGTCTAACAAAGTAACCTCCTTAGGATAAAAATATGACTCCTTCCTGACTCTTTTTTCTTTCTTTATATTTGTCATTCAATATTCGAAGCCCAATGAAAATGATAAACAATGAGTTAATGTCAACTAATCTTTCTGCATGTGTACAAACAGGAAAAAAGAATCATTTTTGCATCAAATCATTACATGCGATGAGAAATTGATATATATTTTTCAGCAGTAAGAAAATAGCTCAGTGCTTGGATGCAAATAAATTACAAAAACAATACACAAAACCGTCGCCGCACCCTAATGGTTACCGTGTGGTGGTTTTTTCGAAAGGATTATTCACTATATATTTTTGCCTCAGGGAAAAAAATAATAGCAACCTCGCAAAAGAAAAAAGTATATCCTTCCAGTTCATTCGCATGACATCAATTAAAGTAAAATGAATATACTTAACACTCTTTTTAGCCATTTACATATTTTATCTTGGATTGAGGGATAGATTTGTATTTGCGTTTTTGACATTGTTGTTTTATTTTTCGATTCCCCACATTACGATAAGTACTTTTTTCATCATTTCATCTCAACCAAGGCAATAATACCACTAAAATGCAATTGGTTACTGGAGTGTAAAAGAATGAGAAGACGTTAATGTTGAGGAATACAAAAAAAACAAGTTTCAGGAAGACATACGGGAAGAAGTGCGAGGAAGGAAAATATTAGAATAGAACTTACGGTTACATCTAGCTAGTTAAACAAATAAACAATGAAACCAATTTGCCAGTCTAGTGATACGCTTAGATTCACGTGGTCGAAGTACCAAGACGACGAACTCGTTAGAACAACTGAAAATTAAAATATTTATATCTATAAAAAAAAAAACAGAGGGAAGGTAAATCACTGTGGCGGTGGGAGCACAGGGACTGAAGCCGTAATTCCAAGGCAGGAGCAATAATTTTAAAGACCTTTTGGATTCTGTCCAAAATTCTTCTTCTTCTATGTGCCCTGTCCCTTCAGGACGTAGGCGATCATGGTTCTCCACGTCTCCCTATCCCTTGTGGCTCTTAGTATGTTTGCTCCTGTTGCTCCTGGCAACCCCCGTTC
Organism: Ascarosepion bandense; assembly: GCA_037127315.1. NCBI lineage: Eukaryota > Metazoa > Mollusca > Cephalopoda > Sepiida > Sepiidae > Ascarosepion > Ascarosepion bandense. The sequence continues at coordinate 1,036,064 of JBBBDQ010000779.1, read as the reverse complement.
CGTCATCCACCTGATCAGACCCTGCAAATATGTTATCCGCTGCCTTCCTCTGTCTCTCCTTCCTTCTATCTGTCCAGTCAGTATCAGGTTCTCGGGAGATATAAGTAACAGCACCAGACCAGATATGGCAGCAATATTACTCGTACAAATGGTAGATTTATAAATCTATAAAATAAATTGTGACGAGAAAAAGCCGAATTTAAATTCAATATCAATCGTTATCTACTCTCCTTTTCAATACCTTTCTAAAGTTTTCGCTCCTTAATAATTTGCATCTTTCACACACAGTAACCCATTGTGTCTTAATGGATTTACCACCTTACATGTGTTGAAATGATTACAAAAACGAACATAGATCAAAATATTGAGAGTGTACGAGTTGGAACTTCCTTTTCTTGAAACGGAAAACCATTTCTCTGTCATTCTGTCTGAAATGAAGTTATATCCGTGCACAGCACAAATGTCTCGAGCAACTTTGTGAACTTGATTAAAATCAAACGATGTCGGATATGCTCATTTTATCTACTTGGCATTCCATCTCAAAAAAGCATCTAACCTGAAATAAAATGTAAATAATTTTAAACTATAGTTTCACATGGTGACCAGAGATTATTCTTTGAGATCTTTGAGATCATTTGCAGAACATCAGAAAATTCGAATTAGTGTACGAATATTTATGAACATACACACACACACACACACACACAGACAGAGACAGAGGATGAACATAACACTAACATCTAATTTTAACAGATATATTTACAAACATTACCTCAAAATATATTGAAATACTAAATCTAAATTATTCATTGAAATTTCCACCGGCTTCAACTACGGACTCCAAAGAATTTAGGAAATTTCAGCAATCTTTCCGGACGGTCTCCTTGATTAAGTTTTTTTTTTGTTTGTTCTTTTTCATGACATATCAACCTCGGCGGGTCATTTATTGCCAACTAAATTTCATTTATTTATTACTGGTAATACCTTTTTCTTTCAACAATTGATTGTTGTTGTTTTTTATAAGTTTTTTGTCTAGTAATACTTTTTCTTTTCGAGTATCAAGATTCACTGGGATTTGTTTTTAAGGACAGGGTCCCCAAGTCCTACCCTTGTTATTTAACCCATAACTGGAGAAAAGGGACGGATTACTACCTTTCCCAAGGGTACCAGTGCTTAAGTGAATGCAGGGTATTCAACTGGAATTCGAACTCGGCTCACCGATTTCTCTTTTCGAGGCGATATCCACTGCACCACAACGAACATCCGTCACTAAACGCTTTGCCAAGTGGTCACCCATCTAAGTACTGACTGATTAAGTTTTTGAATACTGTTATAATTCTTTCCTTCAGTTCATCTTTAATGTTACTAGAATTTTTGTTGGTCTCACGCTCAATTACGCCCTACAAATACTAATGAAGATGGTTGACGTCTGGAGAGTTAAGTCTTAAGATGTAAAGGGTGATGTGGTCGCAGAAATTATCTGACACCCATGACTGGGTTCTTCTGTTTTGGGTGGCATCATGCTGTTGCTAAGAATAAGGTCTTCTAGCAGCCACTATCTTGACCAAGGGTAGCACCATCTCTTCAGGGAACTTGATGCAGGCCTACGTGTTGTGTCTGAAGCCCAGTGAGGAAATGAGTGGAGGCATAACATTGCCTCCTATAGTGGTCAATTAAAGCATCCAAGTCTTCTTGAAGTTTCTGCACTGCCTTCAGATTGACGCCTAAACATTGTGAAATATTTGTATTGTAGCATCAACAAAATCAAAAAACAAACAATGCGCAAAATTAAAAATGTAAAATAGAGACAATTTATTCATTGCCCACTGTACTTAATTTTGATAAATTTATATGAAGTTAATAATTCTTTAGGGTTTAGGATTTTAAAATACAAGAGCTGTGTAAAAGTTATCGACCTTACTGAGCAGCAGTGTAATAACATCTTAAAAGTTTTTTTAAAATTATGATCGGGTGTAGAAACTTACAGCCCTTCACCTGCATCCATATACCTCTTCTTCATGTGACGTGAACCTTCAGGTTATAAGCGATCATTGACTTCCACTTGGCTCTGTTTCTTGTCGCTCTCAACATCCTTCCTCTTGATATTTCTCCCAAATACCGCTCTGTCATCCATTTGCTCAAACCTATCAGGTAGGTCTCGCACTGCTTTTTTCTGTTTACTTTTCCCTCTATCTGTCCTTTGAGTATTAAATGTTACAAGCCCTCCTTCCTCGTTACATGTCCAAAAAACGTATTGTCTTTTCCTCGTTTACCTCGTCTCCAACACCTCGTTGTTAGTCATATTCTCAGCATCCTTCTGTAAAACCATATTTCTGTTGCCTCAAACCTCTCTTTCATCCTTAAGGAGATCGTCCAGCATTTTCTACCATCCAGAACAAACAGATATCACACAGTAATCCTGCTCTCTCTTCTTTGTTTCCAATGAGATTTTTCTGTCATTCAGTAATCTGGTTAGATTTTGAAATGCGTCCTTGACCATGCCAATGCATCTTTGAATCTAAACATCGCACTTTCCATCATCTGTCAGCACGCTTCCCAGGTATTCAAATTTCATGCTTCGTTTGATATCCCAATACCACTTCGGACTCCGTGGCTGTATTTTCCATCTTCTGTTAAAACACTTCCTAGATATTTTATTTTTTATTATAAATTGTATACTACATAGCAATGTATCATTGTTTTCTATTGTAAAATAAATTTTCCCAATTCTTAATAGTTTCTGAAATATGTCGCCATTTTTATGTGAATTCAAATTTCTGCGGGACACTTTCCATCTTTTGTTTCAACAATAAACAGATAGTTAAATTGCTATTCGACGTATCCGACATATAGCTGGCAACTTGAACACCCCACTTTGCTGAGTAACATGTATCGTCTCTTCTACCAAATTATCGTTAATCCTTTATAATTACTTTTCATAATACTCTATATACGTAATCTATCAATTTCTGGGTATGACAACAAAAAGCATCCTACTGCAGGGCTTCTGAATGAAAGGTTTGAAAGTATAGAGAAGCGTTGAATAACTTTTTAATTGGTGTGGCTTCCGGGTTCAGAAGAAACCTATTACCAGCAGTATATTAAAAAAAATGAAATGTTACTACCAATACATTTTGTAAGAAAAGTATTACCAACAATAAGTTTTTGAAGGAAAACAATTACTAGCAATATATTTTTGCTATATATATATATATATATATATATATATATATATATATTTTAACAAAGTTGTAGAACTCGTAGGTTTTTAACCTGCTGTTCATGCATTTACTTTTATAGAGAGTGCTCGATACATACGTAGAGCATTATATTGTAATGGTTGTTACAATGGTTTATATATTCATAGTATTACTAAACAAACAATTTCGGGTTTCGAAGCTAACCTTGTATTTTAGTTGCCTCTCTTCGAGTGATAAAGTTGGAATGAAAATTATCTGGTGAAAAAAACCGTTTATTTGTGGTGAATATGCTTTTTTAGGTGAAATTGGGGTTGGGAGCTCATTTGGATTCTGTTGACCTTATTTAAGTCTTAGAGTTAGGTGTTTGGCGGGAGGTGGCTTAGTTCGGGATAGGTTTTCCTATTTATCTTGTCTGGATGTAGTCGTGGATGCGTCCTACTTCAACCCCACTTTCACCAAAAAAAAACATATTCACCACAAATAAACGTTTTTTTTTCACCAGACAATTTTCATTCCAACTTTATTCACCCGAAGAGAGGCAACCAAAATACAAAGTTAGCTTCGAAACACGAAAATTTTTGTGTACTGATACTATGAATTTATAAACCATTGTAACGACTATATATATATATATATATATATATATATCACCCTGATTGAGCACTCTGGAAGTATGGTAGACTTTGAAAAAGCAGTAGCTACTCTAGCATCTACGTATCGCTCATTCAGTAATGAATTAGAGCACTCTGGCCACTGGCGAATGATACATCATACGCTAAAAGTCTGCCTCCTTCTACCGAGCGCCCATAGCTCAGTGGTATAATCGCCGACTGACGCCATTTCGGTTGGGTTTCAATCCGGGGTTAAATGCAATCGGATGTCTATCCGTATTGATGAGCTGTGATACAGCGAAACAGATCTGTCTGCGGATGACTATATATATATATATATATATATATATATATATATATATATAGTCATCCGCAGACAGATATCCCAGCAAATACCTCACTCTTGACACGACATACTTTACAAAAATACGCCAAGGAAACTTGAGATACCAACTGTTTTTTTTACTAATAATACATATCCTTTTCATTCCATTATACTGTAAAAAAAAATGTCGGAATTAAATAACCCATTGAATTTGATATGCTGTAAAAACAAAACAAACCAAACCAATTTCTACTGTGGGCTCTTTAAAATTCTAATGATAAGTTTAGTTATGTAACTTATTAAGCTGATTTTTCAATGTGAATCGCATTTATGTATTCTATGTTTTTAGTTCAATTTGAAAAGTGGTCCTGGGTATGACAATAAATTGCATCCGGCAGCAAGACCTCTCATCAGGAGGTTGTGAGAAGTATGGAACCACCTCCTGATGATGTTGTTCCCAGGTCTACCTTGACCCAGGATGGTAGCACCTGATAGGATCTCAGCTATGGCAAATAGTTTATCCAAAAACTGTGGTTAAAACATTATGAAAGTATATAAAAAGACTTTTATCGAAATATATACATAAAATACTTTTATTAAAAAATATACATTGATAAAAGAAAAATATCACCAACAGTAAATCTTTTAAGAAAAAAAAATACTGTCATAATACATTTTGAAGTAAAAAATTATGAACAGCAATACATTTTTAATACAAAACTGGAAGACATCTTGAGTCTTCTAAAAAAAATAATAAAAATTTTTTTCATCAAAATCTGACTATATCAACCTAAATGTTCGTGAATTATTATTTTTTATTTATTATTGAATATAACCGAATATTAAAAAATGTCATAAAACCCTACTTTTTGACATTGAAGAACGCACACTCAAACTCAGATCACTTTGAAAAGAAATATATTGTGTTAATTTTGTGATAGAGTGTTTACGCGTTAATGTAAAACAATGTAAAATATTCCAAGTAAACAGAGTCAATGTTCTTTATTATTTTATTTAATCTATCGTAAACACCTTTATATCGTCACAATGAAAATAAATATATACAGTTTTACTCCGTGAAAGGTATGATTTAATATTAGTCGACAACAACCAAAAGCACTTTTCTTAACACTAATAATGATTCTCTGTTTATATAGATAGTTTAAGAACGCAAAGCAGGCACTAAATAACGTGTCCCTATATGAACACCCTCCATAGTAATGCTGCTGAAAATATTATGAATTAGACCAAAAGAAAATGGAAGCAGAGAATTTTCATTTTAAATCGTCTCAATGCTATCGCTATAAGCAACATCAAAACAACAAGCACAAGCATTCCTATAAAATATATTAAAAAATATGCTGGAAGGTTTATACAATTTTCTTTTATCTTCTTTAAAGGAAAAATTTTTAAGAATATTTTTTGCAGAAAAACTCTCAAAGAAAATAAATTTTATTGCTTCTAAAAATATCGCTTTCATTACATTTTTTTCTTCGGGCATAAATATTTGTTTTTACCCTCTGCTATAATTCCTGGTGTCAACTTTTTATGTGCTTGTCATGTTCTCGAAAATGTTGAAGCTTTGAGGGGCTGTTGCATCTAAAAAGCTTTTATCCACTCATCGTGGTTAATGTAGTCTGACAATGAGTTCTATCGATACATATTTTTGGAGTTGAATGATGTGAGTGGATTGCAAGTAGAGAACCACAAATGTTAAAGCTATTCTCTGCGTGATAAACCCAGAGCAAGAAAAACCCAATGAGTTATTTTTGTTATTTGTGTATAAATGTAATTGACAATAAATTCGCATCAGATATTCAAATCTGCCACAAAAGATTAATCAGGCACGTTAGGACAATTTAAACGCTTATCAAAGCTTATTAAAGATTTTAGTGCAATTAATTTAAAATTAAAAAAATAATTTATAA
>JBBBDQ010000779.1:962500-1027500 GCA_037127315.1 Ascarosepion bandense | reverse complement strand
TCGGGGATGACCTTAATCGTTTATAGAATTGATATACCTAGCAGTGTTTTTATCCAAAACTTAACTGTTCTAATCAGTTTACCTTGTTGGTTCACAACTGCTGTAGCCTGGCTTTGAACTTACAACTTTTTGGTTCGAGTCACTGGAACTAACCATCTATCCACTGGGCGATGTGTCCTTAAGGCAACAAAGATGAAGACAATAGTTCAAATAATGTAAATAATGTGAAAGTAAGCAAATTACCGATTAACATTTATTTTATTTTTATTAAATTTTATTTGGAAATGGTATTATGTTTCCCAAAGTTTACGCAGAAAAAAGGATTTTTTCTTCCGAAATGTTTGCCCTTTTTGTTGAGATATTAACCTGAATAGAAATCTTTCGATTTTAAGTAACACAAAACACATTTCAGAAATTGCGTAAGCGATTTGAAAAGTTCTGAATAATTTTATGTTCGGTTAATTAAGTTAGTTTTCTACTTAAAGAAAAAGAAATAAACTATTTGGTCAACCTAATATTTCTATAAAACTTTAACTACATCTATTATGCACAATAATTGATAAAATAGACGATCATGTAGAAATGAAATTAATCTATTTCCATCGAAATATGTAGTCTAAATATGGAAGACAACCGACGAGGTTTACCTCATTCTAGTGGTATCACTCGTTAGACCTTTTTAGAGATTACACTTTTGACTATACTTATAAAGGATTTAAAGAATAAATAAATAGGTAGTGATAAAGAGATCAATAATGATATATTAATGATCACATTATAATCGATGGAATAAAAGCAAAGGCAAAAATAAACTCTAGAAAATATTCTTAGGTAAAAGTATAAAGAACTATATGTAATGAAATAATTAAATGAAGGTGCAAAAGTTTTACAATTTATCATTTACTTAAAATTATTCTTACACTTGGTCGTAAGCTACATGATAGGATGAAGTGTTTGCGCGAGTGCTACTAGCAGGTTGTATGACCTCGTTTTTATTAACTGACGTTCACTTATTTTAAAGACCTACGCATAGACCTTCCGACCAATAGAACACGTCAATTTTATTATTAGCTAAATGTCAATATCTAATTCGCTTGCAGACACTTAAAAACTATTTTCATATTTCTCTTCAAGCATCAAATCGCTCGATTGATTCACAAGAAAGAAATCAATATTTCAGTACAAAAAGAAAAAAACAGAAATAAAGCAAGCGTTGGAGGTTTAGATTTATTAATCTTCTTCATTTATGTAATTTTTCAACTCAGAATATGATCTCCAATTGATTTCTTTTAAGAAGACTTTGATTAAACCATCCTGACTTCAACAGGATTTAATGGCGTATGTGTTTGTGAAGAAACGGTCTTATTAATCAAAATGTGATCAGTAAATGAGAGCAGCCATATTTAATAGCTATACCATGAGACGGTTAAAATGATCATTTGTAGAAATAAATAAATAAAATTGAAAACAAATACAAGCTTGCGCAAATTAATTGAAACAAAAAGAATAATGTTTTCTTAGAATCTTTTACATTTTCCCTGATCACGTATATGTCGACCCTTGACGTTGTTTTTCTTTTCAGACCTAATTTCCTTTCTGATAGATCCAGTTTGTTTCTTCGTCGTGATGACACGACTCTGACACCAAAAATATTCGCGATCTCTCTGTAAAGATTGTCCGTGTGTTTGTGCAGAGTTACAATTTTCGTATGCTTTCTTAGAATAACGCCCATCGCAGACAACGGCCGTAAGACAACTAATCGACAGTCAAGACGCAATATTTTTCAAAGCCAAAATAATTTCATCACACACCTCGAAAATAGATTCTGCACACTACTTCAAATTACATTATCTGTGGAAAAATATACGTCGATTACACATGGTCACTCCGTGTGGTGAAAAAAAATAAAGCCGTTGTTTCAATTCATTTTCACAAGGATGTATATTAAACTTTTCAAGGTAATAAAAAAAATGAGGAAGAAAAAATCTTTATAGTGAGGTGTATCTCGAATTATAACACATTGAAAATATTTTCCATTTTTGTTTACTTTTTTGATTCTATATAGAGCATCTACTTTACATTTATATTATAAAGCTACTTTCATCCTAATATTTTGCTGAAATGGTTCTATGAAATGTTGGCAATACTCTTAAAAATGGCCTTGTGTCAAACATACCCAAACTTACCACATTTGAAAGAATCATAAGGTTGAACAAACAATAAAAGAGGGATAAAAGGGTCACGTTTGTATCAATAAGTGGCATTTCATTTAGCAAGAGGAATGACATCGGTTTTTTTTTTCAAAACAACATTTATGTTTCAAAGTTCTGCTTAAAGCTTTTCTTTTGAATGTATGTTTAAAAGTTTAGTTTTCTTAAAATCAGATGTAATGGATTTGGGAAGAGAAGAAAAATCTGGTGTCGTCATGATTATGTACAGGTAAACAAGCTCGTCATAAATGAGAATGTAAACGGAAATAGTCTCTTTGTTCCTCTTTCTTTTTTGTTGCAAACAAATAAATGATGAAAGGGGAAATCAATTAGTGCGGTTTGAAGATCGGCTCCTCATGTGCCATTTTCTTCAGATGTCTACTTCAAGATCATTGTATTATAATAGTTTTTTATGATCTTCAAAGATACAATACAATTTGCAGGGATTGCCATGTCTATAAGAAAGGAGATTATGCTCTTTTGATTTTTGACCACAATGTCTGGGCCAATTGCATTGATTTTTCTGTGAGTGTGTGTCTTGTAAGATTCAATAAAATTGTTACAGGTTCTATCTGCTATGTTCATAGCAGTTACTTGCAGTTTCCCTCGGGTAAAGTTGCATATTTTCTAATTGGCTCACTTTATCTTGCCGAATTTTATATGCAGTTGATCGTAACATTGTGCATGCTGATAAAAATGGTCAATTCTTTCTGAATCAGAGATTCTGTGTTTGGAGTCGACAACATTTTTCAGTATGTTTACTTAGTAATTTATAGCCAGCAAGCATTGATCTTGTGCAGTAAGATTAAAACCTTCAGTTTCTGCTTTTAACCCTGCACATAACAAGTGATAGGTACGGAGTTTGTCTACATAAGCATTTTTGCTACGAGTATAATATTGACCATGAAGATGTTTGACTTACCATCATTTCTGCATTTGGTACATTATATTTGCTTTTGAATCCTTTTTTGTGTTATTTACGCTGCATTAGGTGTATTATGTTTTTCTTGCACTTGTTCACCTACTTTTGAATTTTCTTATTACTGCCATGTTCTTTGACACAGATCATCATCCAATCTTCTGAAGATTCCAGGTATCCTGAGGGTCGACTGTTGTGGTTTTGTAAAGTAGTTGAACAAAGTCTTTACCTATTTTGGACCTGGAAAACACAGTCGATACAGACGATCAGCATCATTTTTAGAATAACACATGCGCTTGCAAGTATTTTCACATTTTTTCCTTTAATCTATATATAAAAAAGGCAATCTGTGAGTCTGTGTGTGACTGTAATCTCTGCAAGCCTACATTTATTAAGCTACGCTATTCACACTTTATAGGGACACATATCTACAGGGAAGCTAGGTCGACATATACTTTTTGAGTTTAAGTTCAGCAATTTTCCCTTTCTCACTTTTGGTTAATGGAGCTGAATGTTTACATTTGCTCCGTAAAACATCTAAGATGGTTGCTAGATTACGTCACAGAAATCAAATCACACGTGTCAAACGCGACTACAAAAAAATAAAAAAAAAAAATAAAAATTTAAGAAAAACAGAGCCTTTATTTTTATTCCGACGTTTTAAAAATTTATTTGGTCAACAAAAAATGTGAATATTTTGAAACAAAAGAAATATTTTTTAAAAAATGTGTTTTTTCAAACAAAAATAAAATATGTAAAAAAAGTGCCAATAGTAATTTACTTATTAAGTGTTTTTTTTTAATTTAATATTTCATACTTCAGAAAATTAAATTAAAAAAGAATAAAGCTTTTTTTGATGAATATTTCATGCAGGAAATCAAATGTCTGTAATTCTTGTGGCAATAATGTAGCATTTTCTCTAAAATTAAATGTCTATATTTTTAAATTTTCTTCGAAAATTTCTAAAATTCATTTAGTCAACAAAAAATATAAATATTTTAGCCCGTAATTTTGAAACAATTTAATTATTTAAGTTTTTTTTCAGATTGAATATTTTATACTTCAGAAAATAAAATTAAAAAAGAATAAAGCTTTTTTTTTGCAAAATATTTCATGCAAGAAATCACTTGTCTGTAATTTGTTTAGCATTAATGTAATTTTGCCTCTAAAATTAAATGTCTACATTTTTAAATATTCTTCGAAAATTTCTGAAATTCATTTAGTCAACAAAATATGTAAATATTTTACCACGTAATTTTCAACCAAAAACAAATGCAATGTTGGTTACAATGTCAAACAAAGCATGAACTCATGTTTACGCAAAACAAAAGAAAATAGATGTTTTAATGGAATTTTTTAACAATTTTTAAAGAACAATTTTGTATATAATTTCTTTTTATATAACTGAGTTTTAAAGTGAGGCAGCGACTACAAGCGCTCGAAAATCGCAACACGCTGCAATAATCATCTAATTAATTGCATGGGCAAGGCTGGGCTATGAGGCTAATTTTGTATTTGTCCAAATAAGTGGGTAGAATTACAGCCGATGTTTTCAAGGATGATATTCTGTTTTATTCATTCAACTCGGTCTTTAACACGAAACGCACACGCTTGTAACATTCTTTTCTTACTATCTCCTTCATTTGGTTATATTGTATTCCATCTCATTTGCTGTCTCATAAGTATTTATAAGCTTTTTTTTTGTTTCAGTTTCTTAATCTTTGTAATCAAATCTCTATCTATGTAGTGTGTTTCTGTAATTCTTCCTTTCTTGAACGTTCTACCAAAAAACTGATTGGGACTCCTTTCGCGATTTCCTATGCGACGTCCCTTGGGGAAAAGTGTTTGATCTCCCAGTTGATGACTGCGCCTCTGAGGTTTCGTCCTGGGTGAAAGCTGGCATTGATGCCTTCATCCCTACCAGGAAGTATTGTCTAAAATCTCATTCCTCTCCTTGGTTCTTTCCTGTCTGTTCGGCCGCCATTGCCCACAGTAACCATTACTTCCGACTATTCCGGAGACAGTCGTCTGATCACAATAGGCGCCTATTCACGTCTGCTCGTAATGAGTGCAAGAGAATCCTGAATGACGCCAAGCGGTTGTTCGCTGAGAGAATGAGACAGCGCATAGCTGACCGCAAGTTCGGCTCCAAGGGCTATTGGCGGTTATGCAAACGGGTGCTGAAAAATAGCAAATCCACAATCCCTCCTTTAATCAATGAATTGGAGGTTCTCACGTCATCTGCGGACAAAGCTGAGTGCTTTACTCGCAGATTCTCATCCAACTCCACATTTGACTCATCTGGAGTACCCTAACCAGACTTCCCTATTAGAACTGAGGCTAAACTGTACGACGTGTATATTACCCCGACAGTAGTATCCCGAGTAATTTCAAAACTTGACCCCCATAAGGCGAACGTTGGCGATGGAATCCCGGTGATAGTCCTTAAGAGATGTGCTCCTGAACTCTCCCCAGTCTTCTCTAAACTGTATAACTACTGCCTTTCTGCTTCTTGTTTTCCTGTATGCTGAAAGTTCTCTTCAGTCGATTCTGTATTTAAGAACTGTGGTGAACCCTCGGACTCATCCAACTATAGCCTATCAGTATTCTACCAATTTTCGGGAAAGTGTTCGAGGCCATAATTAATGCTGAAATAGTTCAACATCTTACTGCCCACAAACTCTACTCTGACAGGCTGTATGGCTTCCGTTTTGCCAGGTCCACGGCCGACATGCTAACAACCGTTATGGAGTACATGCTCTAGGCCCTTGATGCGTCAGGCGAGACTCGTGCTGTTGCTCTGGACATCTCCAAGGCTTTTGACAGGGTTTGGCACTCTGGCCTTCTGTGCAAGCTTCGAGGTTACGGTATTACCGGATGCTTGCTTGATCTAATCCAATATTTTTAAATAATCGAAAAATGAAGGTCGTTTTGAATGGGCATGCCTCTTCATCCTACAGCACAAATGCTGGTGTCCCTCAGGGCTCTATCCTGGGCCCGACGCTCTTCCTTATTTTCATCAACGACCTCCAGGATGAGATCAAGTGCCAAATAGGCATCTACGCAGATGACACCACAATTTACACTCGCATCAGTAAGAAACCCGTCGTGGCGGACAAACATAATCTCGCTGCTGACCTTGAACGGGATCTACATTCTGCGGTAAATTGGGGTAAGAAGTGGCTTGTCAATTTGAATGCATCTATGAACATGCTGTTGTCTGTCAATCATCACAGGCAATCTTTCCTGCCTCTTATAAGCATGGACCAAGCGAGTCTCCCTGAGAGGAATTCACAGCGCATCCTCGTCCTTACCCTCTCTTCTGATCTCAAATGGAACCACTACATCGAGTCCATAGCTAAATTCACTGCTAAGAAGGTTGGGTCACTGTGTCGGGCCAGGATGTTTTTCCCGCCTGAATCCATCCTACATACATACAAATCACCCATTCGTCCATGCATGGAATACTGCTTCCATATATGGTCAGGCCCACCTTCCGTTCATCTCAGTGTTCTCGATAGGTTCCAAAGGAGAATCAATAATGTGATAGGTACTGACTTGGCGGCTGGACTACAACCACTTCCCCACCGACGAAATGTGGCCTCCCTTTGTCTGTTCTATAAATACTTTCATGGCTTCTGCTCGAGCGAACTTAAGTCACTGGTACCTCCTCAACAGGTGTTTACTCGTGCAACCAGATTGGCAACTGAGTCCCAGTTATTCACAGTTAGAATAACCAAATGCAGACGACAATTCTACTCCTTCAGCTTCTTCTCTCACACTTCCCGCCTGTGGAACTCGCTCCCATATTCTTGCTTTCCTGACGGCTAAAACCTCCAGGAATTTAAATGCAATCTCAATACTCATCTATTAACCACTTGACTCTAGTTTTTTCCCCACCCCGTATATCCTTTCTTTTCTCTCCACCTTTGAAACTGTCATCACACCTGTATTCCCATCCTTGTATTGCTCCTTTCTAACTGGTTCGTCTTCCTCTTCACTCTCTTCTAATTAACCTTTTTCACTTATGTAGCCCCTGCACATCAGTGGCATTACCGCCTTTCTCGGGGTGATACTATTAAAAAAAATATTACTTGTGCACATTTAACTAATTCCAAATCCATACTCTACGCCATCACTGAAATATTTTACATACAGAGGATACCCTTCAGCCTATTTTCGTCTTTAACAAAAGGTTTTATAACATCCATGTAGAATAGGTGTTTAGAAACATTTTTAATTTGTATCACTAATTATTACTGTTTACTTCATGCGAATGGGGGATTAAGGACAGACAGAACATAGGGGGAACGAGGAGTTTCCACTTGAAAGATTCCTTGTCGGATATTCAAACAACTTGGAAAGGCGATAACTTTCGTATTTTTAGGTTTGTGTTTTTCTACTGATCCGTGTTATATATGAGAAAATTTTCTTTCTTTCACCGAGGACAGTGTACATTTCCAAAACCGCTGTTATCCAAATGTGTGACACTCACTAAAGGCCTTACTGTATTCTACACATGATGTGTTGAGATGTTTACATTTTTTCCTGCAAATTGATATTTGGAAACATATAAGCCTCTTCTACATCCCATCTGTTCCAGGAGAAGAATGTTGTTTTCATTGAGAAAAGGGTAGGTACAGTTCGTCAGAACAGACGTGAACAGCAGTGAGCAGCCATGTTATTGGCCTATCAGGTCTTTGGATAATCTATTTCACACTTTCTTTGGTAGGTGATATATAATACTTTCAGTGATACACTCTGGAATTTCATTGATGTTATCAATTTGCATTGATAAAGTTTGTGCAAGTGATGCAGGGATTTCGAAGTCGTCTGGGTGCCCGTACTTGAAGCAAATGGCTATTTTATTGAAACATTATACAGTATTAAGTGTACCGTTCAACTCATTGTCGTCTTTGACTCAGAGTTTGATATCATCCATGTAAAATAGTTGATTAAATACTTTTCTTACGTTGCCGCCATATTCATTACTGTTTGATTCATGCGAAAGTGGGGATTAAAGAAAATCTGAACCGAATGGGCGACAGGAAATCTCTTTGATAGAATCCTCGTCCAATATGCTATGTATAAAGAAATTTACTATCACCGATGAGACTTTGTACATTTCCAAAGTCTTAAAGATCCAAGTGTGTGGCACACTATAAATGGTTTTACGGCTGTCTATCCAAGCTGTGCTGACATTTCTACCCTGTTTCTGCAATTTCCCAGGATTATTTTATGTATTAGTAGTTAGAAACGTATAAGCCTTTTCTATATCCCATCTGTTCCAGGGGAAGAATGTTGCTTTCATCGAGAAAAGAAAGAGTAAAGTTCGTCAGGACAGACGTGTTCAGTTTGTATGAGATAAAATAACATGTTATTGGCCTATCAATTTTTGGATCATCTATTTCACACTTTTTGGTAGGTGATATGTAACACATTCATCGGTCTAGTCTGGAATTATCATTGGGTTATTACCTAGCATTGATAAAGTTTTTACAAGAGTTTTACGGATTGATAGAGCCAAATATTGCGTACCTTGTCCTTTCCTGAAAATTTTCATTTTTGGGGAATTTTTTAAAGATTGCCTAATATTTTCTTTGCACAGTTTATCCTTGATTCTTTCTGGTTATCGTTTGATACATTCTGCATTATGATTATATTCATTTTGGGCCGATCAAAATCTTTTCCCAAAATGTTTGCCAGTTTTCAAACGATGGTGGCTTTTTGACTTCTATAACTGTTTTCAAAATATCTTTATAAAACGTATGACGTTTATTATTATTTTTTCATCATTATATATATATATATATATATATATATATATATATTTCTGTTAATAATTCTCATTTGCTATTTCTCCAAAACCATGTTCTGCCATGCATTTACACAAATTTGTAAGGCAGTTTGTACATTGGTTTCCTCTATCCTTTTGACACCACTCGTTCAAATTCTTCAAAATCTCACATATTGACCAGCAAATTTGAATCTGTTTATATTTCCCAGATTTTTACATGAAAAAAATTCTGTTAAACAGTTATATATGATGGCAAGGATGCACCCACTTTCCTGGTAACTACCTCTGCATTTAGCTATCTCTTTTATGCTCTGTGGAGCAAAACCAGGCAGGTCATTTATTCAATGACAAATTTTCCTACTTATTTCATCCTTGGCCATGTTCATCGTAACCAAAGCTTCACGATATATTACGTTATCAAATTCAAACTCTGCGCAGGAACTCATTTTTAAGTATTATTTTCTTGTTGTTAATATTAGGAATAAGACTTGTAATATGGAATAAAACTAAAAATTATTCAACTGTTTTAAAGCAACATGTAAACTATTTTCAGTAAGTTTTTTTTCTTTTGCTTTTCATAAAATAATAAATTCATTCGTTAATAATAAAGGATAAAAAATATACTAAAACCGGATAATTACTTAATTTTGTGAATAGATTTTTATTTATATCTGAGATTAGCTTAGATATTTAGAATGTGTTCCATCAATTTAACAGATAATTTACGAATTTAAGCGTGGAAAAAGGTTGAGAGCTAGGTCTCATAATGTTATAATAATGTTACGTTATATGTTAAAAGATTCATCTTATGCACTTTTCATTTGTGGAACTCTCTTCTTGTTTCTTACTTTCCAGTCAATTCTAATCTTCATCATTTAAATGTAATATCAATCATTATCTTATCTAATCTCTTCTTTTATTGTTCTCTATCCTTAATATTTTTTTCATTTTCTCTTATTTTTCCCATTCATTAACTCTTTGCATTTTAACGGCTTTCTTGCCTTCTTTGGCGTACAATATTAACAGAAAAAATGTTAAAAACAATATTTAGCATATAAATGTTTTAATTTTACACATAAATTTAATTTCGGGTTTTATAAATGCAATATGAAAATCATTCTGACTTTTAAAGAATGATTATTATGACTACTCAGATTTCAGAAAGTCTATTTGAAAAAGGTAGATGTATATTTTTTTAGTTTTTAAATGGTTCAGTTTGATAAGAAACAGGAATAACAAAGGGTTTATGAAGGTTTTAGTGCATTTATACCGAGAAAATAATATTTATATGAATTAGAATAATATTTTATTTATCAAGGAAAAAGAAAGATTCAAAAGGGTCTAGTGTTTAGGTGTATGCTGATTAAACTGATATCATATGTTTTAGAGTGCATTGAACCAGCAGAAGCAAAGATGTCTGGAGACAGGAAGTAATTTATATTAGCTGCTTCAAGGGTACGATTTGTTTTTACAAGATATTTATTGCCAAAGGAAATATGTAAGTAAACAGGGAATTATTCTGTTTTTTCATTAAATACTGTTGATTTTCTTCTAATTCATCTGAAATTATTCACAGCAACAACTCGCCTCACGAGTAAAGTTTTATGAGTTTTTATTAAAATAGATAATTAGATAATGACTAAATTATGAAATGTTAAAGTCAAATGAATTTTTCTATAAAAATCTGTTAGATTTATCGTATAAGACAGAAAAATCATGGAGATATTTCTCTTTGCTTTTTAATTAACTACTACATCAATACGCACTTAAGAGTCCTCTTTAATAGCACGAAAGTAACTGCTCATTAGCAGTGAGTTTGGGATTTACTAGTTATATTCTACATCAGGCTTTCTAAGATTTGTAAGCGAACAAAGAAAAACAAAAAGAAGGAAAAAAAGAAAAAAGAAAAGCTATTTAATTAATATTTACTGGAATATAAGAGCTATTTTTCAAACTAGTTCTGATATATCTAAACTGTCAGTTGTACGCAAACGTATTTCCAAATTGTTGATAAATGAGGCCAGTAGGTCTTCGCGAGGACAATCTATCTTCGAACCTCATGGACTGGAACTACAGAATCATAAAAAAAACTTACCAAATAACGTGAAATTCAGTACTCGAGGACTTTTAATAACATCAACAACGAAAATGGACACCAAATGTAACTGGAAAAGAAAAATAATTATATTATAAATTCGTTGACATGCTTTAAACAAAAATAGGGAAAGAAGGCCGACATCAACACTGCAATGAGAGATATCGGTTATTGCATCGGAAAACCCTATTTTACTGAAAATATTGTTTTAATAGAAATGTTTTCATAAAGTAGCACTGAATAACGAATATTTCCTTATAAAGAAAAGACTAATATTATCATTACCTTTACTAAAATCCAAGATTTTTACCTAGCCCGTTTAAACAAATTTCATAAAATTATAAACGAAAAAAGAGGGAACAAATTAAAATTAAAAACAAAAGCATTTTTAGCTTTGTTTTATTCTATAATGAAAAATTCTCCAAATTCTCGTTTAGTTTTAACGAAATGTCTTCTGTCATATTTATTTCACCTGATACAATTTAAATGAATTGATTACAAATTATTGCTCAAAAATTAAGCAACCGAGGATGTTTAAAATCCTGAAAATTTTAATCATTTGACTCCAATCAAGAAGAGAGAAAATAACGACTGACATTGCATTGAATTTTTGGAAATCAAAGCGTGAAGATAGTTCACCTGTTGATTGTCCTTGTGGCCATGCTTCTCTTGCTGTGTTCAATTGTTCACTTCCTGCATTTGCTTTGTTTGGCAGTACGCATAAACGGGAGATCTGACAATCCTCCACAGCTGTCAATAAGAATGCTTAAAACAGAACTGGTCATTTTAATCTTATTCTAATAAAAATAACAAATATGTGGACAACAAAATTTAACACCTAAATAAAATTTCAAATAAAAAAGCCAGTTAATTGTTTGATGAAAGCAGAACTTAAAAAAGGTCGGCTGGAAAAATATGAAAATATTTCCTACAAAGTAGATAAAAAAATATACTTAGTGAGAAATGTATTTATTTAAATAAAACATTTCATTATCTAAAACTAGATTTACATTTTTTAATCATTTCGTCGCAAGCAAGGCAATATATCCACTAAGACGCAAGGCGGTTACTTACTGTAAGAGAATACAAAAAAGACTATTAATTAGAGAAAACAATAAGAGAACAAAAATAAAGAAGGCATAAATTAACAAGTAGTATTGCATTTAAGTTGTTGAAAATCGAAATTGACTAGGAAGCAAAAAGCAAGACTGGAGTTTCAAAAGCAAAAATTGCGTCATAAATTGCTATCATTGAAATTACAGTTTCACGTAGCCATTTTAACAGTAAAATAATGAGATTTTGACACCATATATATATATATATATATATATATATATATATATATATATATATTACATAAAAACAAAACGTTGATTTTCTAAGCGTAGCTTAGATGTGCAATAAGACTGAAAGTAATGGACACCCAGTGAGGATCGAACTCATTACTAAATTGTAATAACTCTAGCGAGACAAACTTGCTAACAATAAAACCACTTCGAGATGCCTAAAAAAAATCCTGTATGTGTGCTTAATTGAAATTTCACCCATATATTATTTTATATGCAACATATTCTTCAGATAAAACGATATCATTATTAAGAAACAATATTGGCGTAAAAGAAAAAGAAAAATGAAAGAGAGACAGAACGCAAAATTTAAGTGAGACTTTTTTACCTTAAATTATAAAGACGAAAGCAAAAAATATATAAAGAAGGAGCAATCTATTACAACTTCAAATAGGAGTGCAGAGCAGCTTATAATCAAAATATTTCTCTCTATTTTGATGGGTTTACAACGCATTTCCCTTAAATTGTATAGTAAATTCTAAAATGGATGTTTATATTTTGAATTATACCAAATGGATAATGTTTATGTATCTTAAACTTAAATAAACACCAAAGCAGTCAAAACATGTTCATGAGAGAAAACATTCTAAAGATGAAAGACCTGGAAAATATGTAACAATTTGAATGTCCCATTCCAGGTTTACTGGGATTTGTCAGTGGGACTATATGTTCTTTGCAATGAGAACAATCTGTCAAACATGTCATCTATAAAGTAAATACTTATCGAATCAATTTTGAATGGACAATGGTTTTACGCACTAGCTAAAAATTTATGGACTCGGATATAATAAGCCACCAATTTTTACTTATAGAACCAAGTAAATGTATATAAAATGAAATATAAAGACCAACGTTTACGTATTACCTTACCAAGTTAAACTCAAATTCAATATTGAGCGATCCTTTAATACAAATAATTGACTGGTTTTGACATTAATGCAGTAAGATTTGATATGACGTCGAAAAGTTCAGGATGACTCGTCAACGCCTTCTCAACAAGGGCCAACTCATCTCCGAGAATAACTCAACGAAATGCGAACTATTGTTTCGTCGACTCTTTACAAACAAATAAAAGTAATTCTATTAAGGAACGTTTTTTTAATACATGACTTTATGTTATGGACCAGGTTAAGATCCGGAAAGAACAAGACCAAAAGAGTAGAAATAACAAATATATATTAACAAGAAATAACAATACAAAATGTGGAAGTTGTTAGTATGACTGTCAGTCCGGTTCGGAGTGAACTACTTCTCAACTCAACTCAACTCTCTCACTCTCCTTCTAGAGAGCGAGAGTGTGAGAATGAGGCGTAGTTTATAGAGTGTTCGGAAGAGTTTATTCTGGAGTTACAGGTAAGGAACTATGACACTTTATTTTTAATATAAAAATTTACTGAAAATTATATGCAACTTCCCAGTAGGTATTCAGTAGAAGATCGTTGGTGAAAAGGAGAACTAATCTGTAACATTCTTCCCTCTACATTTATATACTTCTTCAGATTAGAAGAATGCATCTCGGTCACTTTGCATTTTTTGCAGCTCCGTAATGAATCTCTATAATGTGAGGTGTTCCATCCCAAGCTTCTATTTGCTGTTTAAGCAATATTATTTTTTCAATCTTGAAAGTTAAACACCAGCCAGCAAAATACTGTGTTGTAACTAATAAATCAGTAAAACAAACAGCCAAAATTTTAAAATCTCAACGCCGATTGAATAGATGTGAACACTAGGACAGCCAACACCAGTCTAAAGCTGTGAATTTGAGGCTAGCATTGAATTGTTCTTGCGCTTAGTAAGTTGTTAGTGAGTTGCCCTGAGGTTGAGTTATCACGGAGATGAGTTAGCCGGTGTTGAGTCGGCGGTGATGAAAATGTCCCGTCCGGACCTAACCCAGCTCAACCAAGTCAATTACTTTTTTGCTACTTCATATTTATAACTTGAGTTCAGAATTTAGAATTTATATTAACTGCTGATATCATTGTCCATTATAGATTCGAAACTGTTATAAACTGATTAAGTGATTATGGTCAATTTATCGAAGAATGAGCAAAACCAAGAATATGTTTCTACAGAAGTATACTGATGATTCTATGGGCGGATTGAATAAGCGACAATGGGAACTTAAAGAAAATGTGAAAAAAATGTACACTTATACGTAAAATCAGGAAAAGTCAGTTGCAATTATTTGAATATATGAGGTAAAAGGGTTTGAAAATCTTAGCACTCTGGAGGTATATTGTGAGTACGAGAAATAAGAGAAGGCAGCAAGCCACTTACCTGATAATATTGTAAGAATAGATGGTGGAACTTGGCTGGCCTAAGCAAACTTGGAAATCTACTAAGAGTCCCACGCGATAGACAGTTGTGGAAATTCGTGATCGCTTGTGTCTTGAAAGGATGCAGCAATACAAAAAGAAGCGTTTAATGCTATTTGCAATCCAGCTTACATACATAGATACCTACAATATGACCTGTTTGATGAATTTTTTTCAATATTGTCGTAGATGTTTTATTTAACTTTGTCTGCGTTGCCAACTATCTGATAAAAACAAAAATGGCGGCGCCGATGAAAAGTGCAACGTCAGAAGATTTAAAATCATTTATTTTTAGTAAACAGCAATTTACTATATTTTTTTTCAAAACGTACCATCACAGCTAGGCAACAATGCTATAAAAATACAGCATGGAGCAGTTTCTAAATAATGAAAAAAGACGTTTTATTCTGTCTTTTTTCTAATATTATTGTATCTGATTTTAACACTTGCAGCTTTATAACTTAGAAATGGGTGAATGGTCTTGCAAAATATAAAACCTGGGATATCCTTTCTTCAGAAATAACTGATTATAAATTTAACAGAGACAAAACTAATGGAGTTTAAAATCGTAACTATCTACTCCCTTGGAAAATATTTGAAATTCTATTTTTATTCCTTCCAGACTGGATGGACTCGGATTTAACACTATATTTTTTCTGATTCTATTTTTTTTATTTTATTTTAATTTTCAACGGTACTTCGGCGTGTTTGTTTCTCGTTAAAGACATGTTATTGGCAAACTTCCGACTTCTTTTCAAAGATGGGCGTCGTCAGAACAAGTTGCTTGGAGCAAGTTGAACTCTTTTTTTCGTTATCTTAATCACGTTGATATACTTACAAATAAAATAAAATAAAAACGAAAATCTAAGTAGAGTTAAATGAAACTGGGAGCGTCCAAGAATGTCTGACTTATTAGAAAACTTCAAAGTTTGGCTCGGAATTTATAACCAGGGACACAGCCTTTAAATGAAATGTATAAGATAAGATATTCACTACTTGTTAATGTAACTGATGCGAGTAAAATTATTCCAGATAAGTTATTTTGAATCAAAAGGGGAAGTTTAAACTTTATTTTCTACGTGCGGGGAAAAAGTATTTCAATTTGACTCAGAGCTAGAATTTCCCCTTTTTTATTTTCTGCTAGCATCCCCAGTACGATCATATTCTACTCCTCTATTTTTTGCTTGCCTTCTTTATGAGAGTGATATCATTCAACAAATAGCACTATTTTTAAATTATTACGTACGTTGGGTCTGCTCTCATAACTTATTCAACCTTTACAATGAAGCAACCTTGAGAGAATTGTAAGTTGATGAAGGATTTATTATTGGCAGAGACAATAAAAAAAATTACATAAACAGGTGACACAGTGTTAATAGAATACAAAACGGAAACTGTAGAAATCGCTAGAGAAGGCAGAAAATAAAAACGAGAGGAAAATACTAAGCATCAATTGTAAGATAGAATTTAGTTGGCCGTTAATGAAGTGCATATTAAAAAGTGAAGACACAGAAATCATTAAGTACAAAAATTTATAAAATCTAGAAAATTTTGGAATTGAAATAAAAATGACATATACTTAGAATCAGAAAAAAACAATGGAATTGTATATGTCAAATAATAAGGAAAGATCCCTAGGAAACTTGACACTCACAGGACATATTGTAAGCGAAAAAGACACAAGACAAAGGCATTAAGAGAGACAGCAAAACGATAAACTTTACTAATTGCTACAATGAGAGGGAAATTGTGGAAATCCATGAAGGCTCACGCCCTAAGGGACAGCACACGAGAAGAAGAAATAAAGAAGAGGAGAGATATTGTTCTGCTAGTCTTTGTGCAACGATTTTTTAATCATAATTAAAGCATTTGTTTTGTGACTAAGGATTCAGATTTTGAATCACTAAAATGTTCTGAGTGAGATAATTACAAAATGATATAAAGTAGGTGGATTTCTTGAAAATGACGGAATCTTTTTCTAAGAGGCTTCTTAAATAAACTATACCTGATTGTCTTATCAAACTAACAGTATAGCCCGGCGTTGCTCGGGTGTAATGAAAGCTTTAAAACTAATCCATGGTCCTCGAGCTCAGACACTTTGGACGATGAATGGATGTAAGTCAAATTTTCATTTCCTGATATCGATATCAAATTTTCTGCACTATTGTAAGAACTGCAACCTTGAAACTTCTGAATATCGTTTCTTATGTCTATGTCTATGAGTGTATCAAATTTGATTAAAATCCGACCACTCCTTCTACAACCCGATTTTTTCGATTATCGATTTTCGATATTTATCGGGGGTACCTCGACACAAAACCTAGCTAAGAATACTCGCAGACGCTTATAGTACAACTGTGTAAATTTTCAAGAAAATCGGTTCAGCCGTTTCGGAGTCTATAGGTAACGGACACACACACACACACACACACGCACACACACACACAAAGTTCTATTTATAAATAAGTTTAGATATAATATCGTCACAATTGTATTAACCGAAAGATGTTTGTAAAATTTTCAGAGCATATATATATATATATATATATATATATATATATATATATATAAAATAGCGACAAAAAGGTAAAAAATCCTTTAAGCCTTCGTGGAACTAAAGTTAGGCTGTATAGTAAAGCATGCGCATTAAAATATGAGAGGGCTACAATCTAAGTTTCATTTATTTTTTTAGATTTGTATATAGTTTAGCTAATTTTGTTTAGTTTCATTTTGCTTTTACTTACAGTTTTCACTTTTGCTACAAATTAAGGTAGATGAAATAACCTGGATGCAAATTAGTAGTCTCAAGAAGCTTCACATATGATTGCGTTTGTAGTCAGAGTCCTCTTATCCGTCAATATAACGCTTGCATTATGTCGATTAGAAGCATTTTGAATTTCTTCTGTAGGAAATTTTGCGGCCATATTCATAGCTTCAAAACTTGATATTTCTTGATAAGTAAGGGGTTCAGCTCTGGTCTATCTAAGGATACTTCTTCACTCTCTGGGATTTGTTAAACTTTAAATTCACATGCCGTTTGCACTGCTAATCTAACTAGATTGAGTGACATGAAACATTTCCACAGCAAACGATTTAACAGTAAATTTTAAATTATCCCACCACTTATACCCAACCAGAGCACTGTAACACTTGTCGCTATAGCATTAGTAGCTCCTACTTCTGGAAATCTCATTCAACAAATAATGATAAATTCAGTTTCTATTAGTCAAACACCCTAATCTTAGGTTGATCTAATTTTAGACGATTCCGAACAAGCCTTAGATCCTAGTAAACTATCGAATGCATACTTGAATAAACTAACAGCTTAACGCCGACTCGCTTAAGGCCTCGGTTGAGGTAGCTAGAACGCACTGCCGAAGCCGAGATGTGTCTGTCAGTCTAACTACTGGCGGTACTTATTAAGGTACTTATAACTAAGATCAAATTTTGTTTATCATGCGGATTACCCATGCACGATCTAAATTCACTGCTAAAACTATTTGAATAGATGTCGTCAAAAATAGCTCGATTCATTATACGCAGTGAATCTAAAGTCTTGGTACATTTCACTCTTAATTATGGAATCAAAAGACAGACCACAAATGTTCTTGTAGAACGTTATTTTTAGTGTTCCATACATTGCGGGATGAAAAAGTGAAATTCTCTTTGAATAGTCCTTTTTTAAGTGGCGCGTTTCTTTCAGGACGTAGATGATCATGGTCCTCCATATCATCCATCTCTTTTTATCCCTTAATAAATTTTGTCTTATTTCTCCAAAACGCTACTCTGCCATCCATTTTGATCAATCCCATCAATTATATCACAGGCAGTTTTTCCCTCTCCTTCTATATGTCATGTAGGTATTAAATTCGCCAAGGTCTCCTTCCTCATTCGTCGTCGTCTTGCGTCTTTTGGCCGAGATAGAACTCACTCCACCCCTCCAGTATTCCCTGTACATTTGGAACCCTGGCGCAGTTTGCAGCGAAATTCATAATCTTGTCAAATAGCTGAATACTTGATGCTTCGCCATGGCTACCAAGGGTGTTTTGTTTTATTGTGACACCAACATTAGATGGGTTGCCTCCAAGCCCCATCCTGTTATTTAACCCATAACTGGATGGAAGTGACGGATTAATACCATTCCCAAGGGTACCAGTGCCGAAGTGAATGCAGGGTACTTAACTGGAATTCGAACTCGGCTCACCGATTTCTCTTTCTAAGCTTATATCCACTGCACCACTACGCACATCCGTCACTGAATGCTTACAGCGCATGGTACTGACCAGGCTCAACGTTGCTTACCTTCGGTGATCGTACGAGAACCGGTGTATTCAACGTGATCTCAGAAACGTCAACTATCTCTGATTCTATTTTTTATCGTGTTCACATGCCGCATTTGTCATTTGCCATTTGTATCATAGTTCATTATCTGTTGCGCTCCATTGCCTGATCAACAGTCAGCGTTTTTTGGATTTAAATTGTTTTTAAATTTTTATTTTCAAGACATTTGTTGTTTACATTCTTTTATGTTTATAAATATCCATATCCTTTATTTTCCGGTTTTGAGTTAATGCTACTTGAGCTTGTTCCTTGGACACCAGACACATGTTTTCCCCAGAATAATATATTTGAAATGATAGATTCCGCAGATGGGCTTCGTTGTCTTTTTAAATAATAATATCTTTAGTGTGTATTAATTAGTATTTAGAAAGTGTGAGTATTAAAGATTTTGTCAAGGGTGAAGGTGCCATTGATTTCTAAACTGGTAATGTTGCCGAAGAAGAAGGCACAACTAATGACTAATGAATTCCGTGGAACATTTTTTCTTTCAAATTTTCTTCAATTTTTTCCAGCTTCTCAATTTTCTTGTAGTTCGGGATATGTTTTAATCAGTCTTATCTGATAATATCAGCGTAGCTGGCTAGGTCATTGTTCTTAGAACTGTTAGTAACACAGTAAAGTAATATTTATTTTGAGTAATACAAAAATTTGGCACAGGGCCAAAAAGAAGGATCAGCGAAGGCTGGACTTCAATCTGCTTTATTTTAAAACTTAGCTAGTAACGATTGCTTACCCAAACATATCACATTATCCATTACACCAAAGCAATATATTCTTACTTACCATTCTTAATGGTCCTGGGTATGACGTTAAACTGCATCCAGCAGCATTGCCTCTGATTAGGAGATTGTGAGGAGCAGAGAACCACCTCTTAATTGATGTTGTTCCCCGGTTCACTCTGATCCAGAGTGGTAGCACCTCTTAAGGCCACAAGTATGGGTAAATAGTTAACCAAAAACTGAGGTCAAAACACTATAAAAGTATAAAAATAAACTTTTATAGAAATGTATACATAAAAATAAACTTTTATAGAAAAAATATATTTTTTTGAAGGAAAAATATTACCAACAATACATTTTTAAGGAGAAAAATATTACCATAACACATTTTTGAAAGAAAAAATTATTGCCATAATATATTTTTGAAGGAAAAATAAATTATTACCAGCAAATATCTTTTTTGAATACAAAACAAGACATCTTCAGTTTCTAAATTAGAAAAAAAATAAACCATTAATCAACATCTGACTAAATCAATCTTCTTAATATAACTGAACGTTAAAAAAACTTAAAACCCCACCTTTTAGGGATTAAATAACCCAGACAGGTTGATATGCCGTTAAACAAAACTAAAATTCAAACCATTCTTACTCCAACCATTATAATACATTAAAGAATCTACTTAGTCTTAACTAGTTGATATATGCTCAATGTGTCTGTTGGGTGGGATAAAAATAACACAATTTAAAAATTAAATCCTCGTAAATTTTTAAGATGAATATAATTTACATACAAGAAACTAGGAAAAAGGTTAATCAGCACAATTACCATGAAAGCATTTATAGAGGAATGATTAAGGATGTTACGATACGACAGTGGGTAAGTGATTGAAGCAGAGATGCTTGGTCAAGTTGGATAATAGAAACATTCACACGTACACAACCAAACACATATACACGTGTGTGTGTGTGTGTGTGTGTGTGTGTGTGTGTGTGTGTGTGTGTGATTGTGTTTGTGTACTTATGTTTTAAGCTGCAAAATAGCCAAACACTGTAGTAATAATGAACTATCCCATCAGATTAATTTCAATACTGATTACTTTGTAGAAAAAAAGCCTAATTACTAACTCTTTGGTTTTAAATCTTAATATATTTTTTTAAGCGTTTCACCCCGAGCAAGGCATGTCACTGCCACTACTGTGCAGGGGGCTACGTAGAGTGGAGAAAGGCTGATTAAATATAGGAAATAACAGAGGGTGGGTGATAGGCGGGTGAGGATACCGAGAATGAGGGTTGGGTAGATGAGAGTGTTGTGAGAATA
Organism: Ascarosepion bandense; assembly: GCA_037127315.1. Taxonomy (NCBI): domain Eukaryota; kingdom Metazoa; phylum Mollusca; class Cephalopoda; order Sepiida; family Sepiidae; genus Ascarosepion; species Ascarosepion bandense. The sequence goes on along the minus strand of JBBBDQ010000779.1, from coordinate 1,006,438 downwards.
GTTGGGAGTTAGTGTGATAGGAGGTGTCTATTGACCCTACATTTAAACACCTGGAGATTGTAACTGTCGGGAAAGCAGACTTGTGGAAGGGAGTTCCACAGGCGGGAAGCGCGAGAAAAGAAGCTGTTGGAGTAGAATTTACGGTTACATCTTATTTGTTTAACTGTAAAAGGGTGGGACCTAGTTGCTAATCTAGTATCTCGTGTAAATTCGTGCTTAGGCGGCACCAGTGATCTAAGCTCATCGGAACAGAAGCCATGAAAGTACTTGTAGAAGAGGCACAGGGAAGCTACATCACGCCGGTGTGAGAGCGGCTGCAGCCGGTCTGCCAAGTCAGTATCAACCACGTTACAGATCCTCCTTTGTATTTTGTCAAGAAGCCCAAGGAGAGTAGCAGGGGCACCCGACCAGATATGGCAGCAATATTCAATACACGGGCGGATGGTAGATTTGTATATGTGCAGAATAGTTTCAGGTGGGAAAAATTTCCGGGCCCTGCACAGGGAGCCCACTATCATAGCAGCAGATTTGGCAATGGATTCAATATAGTCATTCCATTTGAGGTCCGCCGAGAGTGTAAGGCGAAGGAGGCGTAGTATTTTACTCTCTGGGAGGCTAGCCTGTCCCATGCTAATGGGAGGTAGATGCGATTGTAATATCCTATTATTATATTCTACAGGTTTCATTAGTTTTTCATTCAAGAATTTTGATGTCTTGTCTACAGCGTGATTCAAAAATAATAACAATTTTATGCATGATAGACGCTTCTATCTAACTATAATATTTACAATGAAGAGTGCATCATACATAAAACAAGAATTTACTTTTCAATTACCTTATACTGTCTAGAAATTTATGTTAGTTGCAATAAATTGTAATGAATCTCAGAGACATTCTCTACTTTATTGCTTTTCTTTTTCATTACTCAAAAATATTCATTGAAACAATATGTAGACAGTCGAGAGGATATCTTATTTGAATGTGCTCTTTATTTTATATTGTTTATTTTATATTGTCCGCTTATCCGTCACATTGCTGGATAAGTGGCTGGGACTAGAAATGAGGTCTTATGTGAAACCTTTTCAGACTACTTTCAGTGTCGTCGTATCAGGGAGCCCGACATGAACACTGCTCAGTTAAACGACTATTTAGCAGACTTCCCGCCTTGATGCTGCTGAAGAGGCTGGGTGTGAGGGTGTCATTACAAAATTAGAGATGTGAAAAGCTCAAGCTGATTGTCCAAAAAAAATCTCTGGGATTAGGTAATTTTATGAAATGTACTTGAGGGAGTTTCCCGTCTTTGTTACTTTCCTGGAACTGATTGACAACTAACAAATGAGTCATGGATATGTACCTGAAGGTAAAATGTGTCATGCTAGATTTTGTTAAATTGAAAACATATGATGCATCTTTGCATAGATTTGGGCAAAATTCACATATTTGAAATTAAAAAGAAAATATGTGTCCTCCTGCAGGATTCGAACGTGCCTCCTCTCGGGGAAACCCACACTAGATCCGATAGTGAATAATATATATATATATATATATATATATATATATATATATATATATATGTGTGTGTGTGTGTGTGTGTGTGTGTGTCTGCGGGTATATATATATGGTCATCCGCAGACAGATCTGTTTCGCTGTATCACAGCTCATCAGTACAGTTAGACATACGATGGCCTTTTAACCCAGGAGTGAAACCCGACGGAATTGGCGTCAGTCGGCGATTCTACATCTGAGCTATTGGCGCTGAGTAGAAGGGGGCAGACTTTTAGCGTATCATGTATCGTATATATATGTGTGTACACACACACATATATATACGATACATGACACGCTAAAAGTCTGCCTCTTTTGTGTGTTTATATATATATATATATATATATATATATATATATATATATATATTATGTTTTTATATATGGATAGATAGAGAAATAGATAGATAGATACATGCTTAATATGCGCAGGTATATCAAACTTTTATCCAACTTTCCCTGGCGTATTATTACATTTCTGACTGGCCAATCGGAAATGAAAAATTTGTTCCAATCCTGGCTCCATCGATCGAGAACCGATGTTGGCTAAAGCCTGTATAAAATAAAATGCCTATTTAACTTTTTCGATTCTTCATCATTCTCTAATTTTGAAGGTCTGGCATTTTGACGAGACAGAGTTTATGTAAGTTCCCAGGCAAAACGAATAGGAAAAGCCTAAAAACCGGAAATGCGGTTTGGAAATCTCCCCACATGATGGAAATTGAGCAATGACACGGGGAGGGGGCGGAGCAGAATCGGGTTGATTTGAAATCGATAATTGCATGAAAACAATAATATATTGAAAATGAATTTATTCCTTTTCTTTTCCTGGGTTAATATGGATCATCCGCGCACACATATATACCTACACATATATGTTGAAATTGGTTGGTTGTAGGAATGAAATGACTGGCCATTCGGAGATAAGTAAAGCAGAAGCAGCCTTGGGGTAGTTGATTGTCGTGGCTCTTTTGGCAGGGAAGGTCTAACCCTCGAGATTATAATTGTCGGGGCTATGTCAAGGCAATTTATCTTTTCAGGAAAAGAGTTGGTAGGCGATGCTAGACTCCCCGTAAATTTGTGAAATTGCTTCGATGAGATGCATACATGATCTATTGGTTAATCGATAAACAAAACAAAAGAAAACACAAAAACTTTATCAATATATATATATATATATATATATATATATATATATATATATATATATATGCGTGCGTAGTTCTGTATTCACACACGCACACACATTCAGGTACACATCAGGTACACATACATATATATGTTCAAAATTTTTATTTCGCTTTTATTTAAATTATAAACATCTTTGTCGTCAATCTTATCTATATTATAATGATACAAGCAAGCTAAAATGAAATATGTAAATAATAATCTTCATTACTAATTTACACATTTTCACTCACTCGCACACATACAAAAAGAGATAGATAGAGAGATAGGTTTGTCTATTGCCCGGTTCACACGCCTCCTCGATTTTTTTATCAGGTTATAGGGATTTTTCATTCTCTTTCACTCCCAGTAATCCTTTCTGTCTTAGAGATTTTATTGTCTTGCTTGGAGTCAATTGATATACATATAAGTGTGTGCTAACGTGCTTGATTGTGTGTATGTGGCGCATGTGTGTGTTGTTCTGTTGTAGTCTTTTGTGTGTATCATCGCTAAGGTGTATAAGGCGCTGTTAAAACAACTCAGGGTAAAACTTTATTTTCATTTATAAAGCGCGCCTGATCTCAGAGCAAATAAATTAAGGAAAATTGTGAAAAATGTAAAGAATAAAATAGTTTACAGTATTTATATTATTCGGACTATTGTCCTCATCTTTGTTGGCATTTGTACGACGTTTCGGCCGTTGTACGCTCCAGCATTCTTCAGGTGCTAGGAATTTCGAACCGAAACCTTTGTTACGATCACTAGGGTATATGAACTCCATTCAAAATTCCAAGAACCTGAAGATGTAAATACAACCTCATCTCAGAAATATAGACAAATAATAAAATAGTTTGTTTATTATTGCGATTCATAACACGAAAATGTGATAATGTTATTTGGGGTATAAGGCCATTAAATCGCCAATACGCATTAAGAAAAATAATCGAAATAAAAGTGAACGAATATCAATTTATTCGTTTACTTTTTTTGTTTCTTTTTTTTCTTTCAGATTTATTCGTGTGGCCTTGAAAATGACTGTAAGTAATTCAGGTCATTTTTGTACGCATTCGAAATCTGTGAGTGAACGTTCGTACCTGTCGATCACTAGAAAATTGACTTTTTCGTCAGACGCGTAAAAAAGCTCGAATTCTATGTCAAGTTATGATACAGATCTATAACTTCGAGGTGCCAGTCAGTCAGTTAAGTGGCATACGTGAAACACGCTTGGGCGATCATATCTCGAAAGAGACATGACTGACTGGGCAGAAGATTATCCCGCAGTAGGTTGCCATTGCTTTCTGCGGTAGACTGGTTGCCGGCCAAGGCTATAGAACTCAATCTGTCCTGTTATTTAAACCATAACTGGAGGGAAGAGACGGATTAATACCTTTCCCAAGGGTATTTGCGCGTAAGTGAATGCAATGAATTCAACTGGAATTCGAACTCGGCTCCCCGATTCCTCGAACCAGGCCGATATCCACTGAACCACAACGCACATCCGCTTCCAGATGTTGCATTTCTTTTAAGATTAAAGACAAAGATAACTACGTACAACTTTTACCAGACGCCGACGATCCCCTTCCAGATGTCTTCAAGCTCTGGTTTTCTCATTCTGCCTCCTTACGCGTAAATGTATTTTATTTCTCTTTATTGCAATAAACTATTATCTTTCGGCTATTTACATTATTCGGACTATTGTCCTCATCTTTCTTACCATTTCTATGATATTTCGACCATTGAACGCTCCGGCCTTCTCCAGGTGCTTGGAATTTCGAACCAACCCTATCATTAACATTTGAGCGCACAAAGGAAAGGGATTGATATACCCCAGTAATCGTTATAAAGTGTTCGGTTTGAAATTTCTAGCACCTGAAGAAGGCCGGGGCGTATAACGGCCGAAACGTTGAACAAATGGCAAAAAAAGGACAATAGTATGAATAGTGTAAATAGTGTAAATACTACCCCATCTCAGAAATATAGACAAATTATCTTTCTGGTTAACAAGTGAATCCAGTTTGTCTCGTCTTTGTCAGTTTTGAGTCCAGGTAAAAATTAGGCTGTGTTTTAAACTAAAGAATAACAGGCAGTGGACTTTTGGACACAATTTTATGTGAAAAAGATAAAAAATTAAAAAGAAATGCATGCATCTTACACAAAATTACATGATATAGATAAAATATATTTCAACTCTTTTATATAAACCTTTATTTTGGACAGAAGTAGATGTTTATACTTTGCTTCATGTTATGATTGGATTTCCGGTTTCTTTCTAAATTCTTCTAATTCTTTTTCATTCCTAGTATTCTCTTGCGTCTTAGTTGCATTATCAACTTCATTGGCGGTTGGTGGGTGGTGATTGAATAGATGTTCTCAATGTAATCCAGTTTCTTCTCAGTGCATGTCTTCTAACTCTTTGTTATTAATCATAGCGATCAAAAGTTATAAAGTTTATAAAGGTTTTTTTATTTTACCATCATTCAAAAACTTGTGTATGAATTTGTGTTAGATAGATAGCTAAGTGTGAATAAATATATAGACATGGATGGCTATATATATAAAAATATTTATAGGTATATTACTTATATGCCAACGATTGTCGGTTTACGCTAAATAAAACGTATATTTCTTACTATTTCATGCGGCCAAACACTTTTGTTATTCCTCCCAAAATAAATGGAAAGCAGCACTTCAACAAGATTAGCGTTGCTATTTATTACGTTCTGTCAAAGTTTTAGCAAATGGTAGATTCGTTTGCGAAAGAATAACTTCGTTTTCGAATTAAAATAGGTTTCCATTGACATTTTGACATCATTGTCAATTTGGAAAAGAGGCTTGATCCGACTTCAAGTTCTGCATCAAGGTAAAAATTGTTTGACGGAAAGCGCCAAGTTGGCGGAATGATATGAAAGGGGTGGCTGAACTTTCCAATGTAACTGCCACAGTTTTTCACAGATCATCCATTCAGACCAAGGTCGAGAATGTTCATCCAGCAGATTTCGTGGGATTGTTGGTTGGATTGCCGTAATCACAAACTGCAGTATGATGAGAAAAAAATTTCACAACTTGTCAGAGTTGAAATCCTGAAGGGGGAAAAATAAGAACAACGTGTTATTCATGGAAATTCTTTCTCTCTCTCTCTCTCTCTCTCTATTTATCTCTCTCTCTCTCACACACACACTCTCTCTCTCTCTCACACACACACACACACACACACTCTCTCTCTCTTACACACACAGAGCAGAGAGAGAGAGAGGGAGTGAAAAGTTGCGATGGATAAACTGTTGTCTAAATTAAGCAACAAAACACTACCATCTCATTTCAACAGAAATATTTGTCAAAATAACGCAAATATCTTGAAATACTAAAGAGTAAATTAATTTAATAAAATCCTCATTGGTTTCAAACACGGTCTCCAGGTGAATTCAGAATCTCCTACATCTCTTCTGGACTATCTCCTTGTTTAAGTTGGTGAATGTTTCATAAATTTTGCTTTCGTTAATCTTTGATGTTACAAGTAACTTTGTTGGTCTCAGTTAACTGTGCTCCATTCATAATAATCAAAGGGGTTGCAGTCTGGGGATATAGGTGGCCAGATTTAAGGGATGATGTCGTCAGAGAAATTGTCTAATAGCTATGATTGGGTTCTCCTGCTTTTAAGGCATGGTGCAGAGCCCTGTTGCAAGATACAGGGTCTTTCAGCTGCTACCCTCTTGCCACAGGGCAGCATTACCTTTGCAAAGAATTATACGTGGGTGTTGATTTTGAGGCCCTCACTACTAAATTCGTCATTTCCTTTCTCATCAGAACGAGTTAAGTGATTATTCAGAGTTGACCTTTCTTCTTAATCAACATCAGATTCATCCAACTTTTTCTTAATCCTTTAAATTTTTTTTTAGATTGAAACTCTGAAATGTTCGTATAGGAGATTTCGGCGCGAATGCCAAACAATACAGCATGACAATTTCAATTTTATGTCGAAGGTGACTGCGTTATTGTGCTTTTTTTATCATAAACGGTGCCCAACTCATCCTACTATATTGTGCAATCAACGAAATGAAAAAACAATGCAAACAACGCGCATGCATGAAATTAAGAATATAATATGGCGTCGATTTATCCATCGCACACTGATGAATGTGTGAAAGAAGACGAGTGTGAGAACGCAGAAGAAACTAGGAAAGTTATTTTTGTGAAATTAGAAAACGAAACTTTGTTTATTTTCATAGCTACGCATGAAAAGCAAATTAATTTGTGGAAGAATTTTCAATGGAAATGTTATGACATTTTAGGTCATCACGATGTTAAGCGACGAAAAAGGGGAAATGTTAGAATGTCCAGTAAATATAGAAAGAAAGGAATTAAGAATAATGCAAAAGTGATAGAGAAAGAAAAAAGAAAAGAAAAATAGACAAGGGAAAGATAAAGAAATGAAAAAAAAAAGAAGAAGAATAGAGAATATTTAAAAGAAAGAAAGAAAGAAAGGTAAAATAAGCAAAACAATCATAAAATTAAAGAATGAAATATGGTTAGCGGAGAAAGGTGAGAAAATACGAACGAAAAATATATCGAGATAAATTAATAAAAAACAGAGAAATGGATAAAAAATTAAAAATAAATCAATCAAAAGAAGACAAGAAAGAAAGAAAAGAAAAGAAAGAATAATAAAAATATAGAAAAAGAAGGAAAGAAAAATATAAACAAAAGATAGTAAATGACATGTTAAAATTAATTAATCTGAGACAAGGGTTTAAGAAAGAAATAAATAAAAAGAAAGAACGAAAAAAAAAAGAAAGAATAATGGACAAGAGATAGATATAGAAAGAAGAATAGACAAAAAATAGAAAAAGAAGGAAAGAAAAAATATACACAAAACATAGTAAATGAAATGGCGAAATTAATTAATCTGAGAAAAGAATTTAAGAAAAAAAGAAAGAAAGAAAGAAAGAAGGAAATATAGACAAGAGATAGATACAGAAAGAAAAATAAACAAAAAAACAGAAAAAGAAGGAAAAGAAAAAATGTAAACTAAAGATTATAAATGAAATGGAGAAATTAATTAATCTGAGACAAGTGTTTAAGAAAGAAAGAAGGAAAGAAAGAAAGAAAGAAAGAATAATGGACAAGAGATAGATACAACATGAAGAATAGACAAAATATAGAAAAAGAAGGAACGAAAAAATATGAACAAAAGATGGAAAATGAAATGGTAAAATTAATTAATCTGAGACAAGAGTTTAAGAAAGAAAGATTGAAAGAAACAAAGAAAGAAAGAATGAATACTGGAAAAGAGATAGATACAGGAAAAAGAATAGACAAGATATAGAAAAAGAAGGAAAGAAAAATATAAACAAATGATAGTAAATGAAATGGTGAAATTAATTAATCTGAGACAAGGGTTTAAGAAAGAAAGAAAGAAAGAAAGAAAGAAAGAAAGAAAGAAAGAAAGAATAATGGACAAGTGATAGATACAGAAGAATAGACAAAATATAGAAAAAGAAGGAAAGAAAAAATATAAACAAAAGATGGTAAATGAAATGGTAAAATGAATTAATCTAAGACAAGAGTTTAAGAAAGATTGAAAGAAAGAAAGAAAGAACGAAAGAACGGAAGAAAGAAAGAAAGTATAATGGACAAAAGATAGATACAGAAAGAAGAATAGACAAAAAAATAGAAAAAGAAGAAAAGAAAAAATATAAACAAAATAATAGTAAATGAAATGATGAAATTAATTAATCTGAGACAAGGGTTTAAGAAAGAAAGAAAGAAAGAAAGAAAGAGAGAGAGAAACAAACAAAGAAACAAAGAAACAAAGAAACAAAAATGAAAGAAAGAATGAATAATGGGCAAGAGATAGATACATAAAGAAGAATAGACAAAATATAGAAAAAGAAGGAAAGAAAAATATAAACAAATGATAGTAAATAAAATGATGAAATTAATTAATCTGAGACAAGGGTTTAGGAAAGAAAGAAAGAAAGAAAGAAAGAAAGAAAGAAAGAAAGAAAGAATAATGGACAAGATATAGATACAGAAGAATAGACAAAATATAGAAAAAGAAGGAAAGAAAAAATATAAAAAAAAGATAGTAAATGAAATAGAGAAATTAATTAATCTGAGACAAGTGTCTAAGAAAGAAAGAAAGAAAGAAACAAACAAACAAACAAACAAACAAGCAAAGAAACAAAGTATCATAGACAAGAGATAGATACAGAAATGAGCAAAACAGAGATACATAAAGAAGAATAGACACAATATAGAAAAAGAAACAAAATTTCAAGATGTATAAAGAAGAAAGAAAAGAATAATGAACACGAGTTAGATAACGAAGGAAAGTAACACAAGAACAGATAAAATACAGAAAACAAAGAAAGAAGAGAATCTTTGACAACGGTTAGATAAAGAAAGAAAGTGGGAAAGAAAAAATGAATAATGATCACGAGATAAAAAAGGAAAGAAAAATAAATGGAAGAGAAAACGATTAATAATTTGAATAAGAAAAATAGGCAAAGGTACATAAAGAAAGAAACAAAAATCAATGTGCAAGAGAGAAAGAAAGAAACAAACAAACAAACAAAAGACAAGATGAAAAGAAACAAAAAGAAAGAATCAAAAAATAGAGAACAGATAAAAAAAGAAAGGAAAACATGTATATTTAATGATGTATTAGAAAAAAAAGAAAGTTAAATTTAATGATAAGAATAAAGCGATTGGTGATAAGAAAATATTTATTAAATAAAAGAAAAAAAAAACTTTAAAAACAGCATGGTGCCAAAAATATGTAAAGTTTAAAAATACATATGTAAATTCGACGTTCTGTTATATTATAGGCAAGAGGGAGGCTTTTACTGTAACTTCTAGAAAGTTAGCTACAAGCACTAAACCATCTTAATACTTCCTGCCCAACTGATTTCAAAATAATTACGTTAATAATCGTTTAGTCCCTGTCCACTTATCCATGCATCTTTCGGCGAAAGCGGATTATAAATCTGTTTTTATTCACCTTCTTTTGCGTCTTACCAATATCTCCATTTTCAGTTTGATCCTCTTCAGAGAGTTGTCGCAACATCACGCTGATTTTCAATAATGCACAGACCTGATGTTCTCCAAATAAACCCGCCGCAACTCCAAACACCGGGCTTAAGACATTATCAATTATGTGGCCAGGCACACACCACACTGTATATTTCAGTGTTGGTAAATCGTGCTAAAGACGCTAAATCAGTGTCCGGCTCAATTCGCTTGAACCTTACCGTAGAGTCCATTCACTCTCAGAAACGATTTATTTAGCCGTCGGTTTTGAGTTGCGACTAAAAGGCTTTTCTCCATTTTCCTGATCTGCCCACGGAAAGAGCGTGGTTGACGAGTGGACACTATACAGGTCCTGATGGCGGAATTAATGCTTCCATTCTCCCACATCTGTCTTCTTTAGCTCTCATTTTCTTCCTGTGTTGATTCAAGTCAATGAAAAATCTCTCAAGAGAATTGCGCTCCGCAAATCTCGCGTGATAACCACACGCCGATCGAAAACAGTCTTTACGAAACGGTATTTAACAAACTCGGTATAGCGTGGCATAAGATCACATCTGTGGTGCATTTAGTAAAACTGAATCTCATTAGCGTGTTTAGGTGTTATTAAACTAGTTTACTTCAACTAGCACTTTTTTATCCGCTGAACCATGTATTTTTAATGGATCAGGGAATATATGTCCTTCACATGACAATAAAGTGTCCTTTCAATCAGTCAGTTATACACGCTTGGGCGATCATGTCTTGAAAGACACAGGACTGACTATGCAGAAAATTATCCCGCAGTAGGTTGCCATTACTTTCTGCGGTAGAATGGTTGCCAGTCAAGATTATAAAAGCCAATCTGTCCTGTTATTTAACCTATAACTGGAGGGAAAATACAGATAAGAACTTTCCCAAAGTTATCTGTGCGTAAGTGAATGCATGGAATTCGACTGGAATTCGAACTCGGCTCTCTGATTTGTCGTTCTGAGTCGATATTCCCTGCACCACAATATACATCCCTTTAATGTGACAAGAAAGTTGAGGACAACAGTCCGAGTGATGAAGATGCAAATATTTCAAATATTTACAAAACCTCATGTCTAAAATAGAGACAAATGGTGTCTGTTGGGCGCAAAATTTTCATTCTTATTTTTGTTTTCTGATATATCGACATAATTCCCAAGATAGTTTGCTATCTGACATGAGAAACGAAAGATATTAATGCTCATGGTTATTATAACTTAACATAGGAACTGCAATTGTCAGCTTTTTAAAAGAGGCCCTCAATTTAGAAAAGACTAACAAGTGTTTGTATAGGAATCGTAGCGGTATTGCACCAAATTCATCCGTGATGTTCCCAGTAGACACGCTTCCTCAATATTTTACAATGAGGATTTCACAATCATGTACATCAAATATGTACTATTTAGAAATCTACATACTTCTTTTAAATCATTTCATCCCATGCAAGTCAATAAAGGTACAAAGATGGGGAGAAAGGATAATAAAAATGGATTCAGAGAAACAAAAGATGACGATTGACATTACATTTAAATCGGTGAAGATTGTCGAAGAAATCAAGAAGCTTCTAGAGAAATCTATAGGCGAGAAGCATGAAAGAAGAATACTTTAGGATAGAACTTGTGCTCACATTTAACAATGTGAACAGTAAAATGATCAGATTTAGCTGATAATCTAAGCAGTCAGTTAATTGTCATACGTTTTACACGCTTAGGTTGATCATGTCACTTTCGAGACCTGACTGAATAGTAAGAATATTTTCCCGCACTAGGTTGCCATTACTTTCTGTGGTAGACAGATTGCTAGCCTAGTCTAGAGAATCAAATTTGTTTTGTTATTTAACCCATAGCTGGAAAGAGAAGGGATTGATTAATACCTTTCCCAAGAGTATCTGTGTGTAAGTGAATGAAACGAATTCGACTGGAATTAGAACACGACTCTCCAAATTCTCATTCAGTGCCGATATCTATTACACCACAACGCTAATCTAGTACTAAGCTTAAATTCATGAACTCAAGGTACCAAAGAATACAGCTTATAAGAAAAATTACCGTAAAAATGTGTATATAAATGACACAGAAAAATAAGTTACGGCAGTGGAAAATATTTGAAACAAAGAGGCATCGAGAGGGAAACTAACCAGGGATACAACAATAAGATTTAGTCAAACGAGTCCATCTTGGATGAGGTGGCGTAATAAGAACGAGAACAATATGATATTGTTGCCCTGTCGATTCCGAGGAAGTAATGGCCACAATTACGCATATCGAAACTGACGGAGGCCTTTTTTTATAAAAAAAAATATCTGTTCTCGTTTCTTTATTTTTTCCAAAACAAATACATATTAATGTTTTAATATATATTGATATTTTACTGAATATCTTTGCTTTTCTCTGTATAATTGTTTGTCCTCAGTTACCTAACGCCCCTTATATATATATATATATATATAATGGCTAAATAAGGGTTCATTCCATCGAAGAAAATTACTTTTCCAAAAGAATGTTTTGCATTTAATCTATTCTTGTCATTGAAAAATCTTCATTAATTAAAATTTCACGGTTTTCCTATTTTAGCTTTCTTTTTAATTATTATTATCGTTTTCTTTTTAATTATTAAATTAAAGCGCATAGCAATTCCTACGACAATAAAATATCTGTAAAGATTTCGCTATCGCATCGTTAAATATTTAAGCTTAACAACTTAAACAAAATATTTAAATAACAATCAGAAATATGACTATTTGATGTTATGTTAAGAAGTAAGGTAGTACAAATGAAAATATTTGAAATTTACAAATTTTTCTATGTCACTGACACAGACGTTATACACTGGATATGCTGGATGCTATTTTAAGAAGTAAGGAGGTACAAATGAAAATATTTTAAATTGACAATTTTTTTCGATGTCTCTGACACAGACGTAAAACACTTCTCTCTTCTCTTCTTAATTTTTATTTTTCTCGATGGAACTAAGTTGCATCCCTGGTATGTATTTTCTGACTTTCCAAACGATCAAAACTCAATAGTTCAATATTTATTGGCAAGGCGTAACGGTCGTTCTAACTAAAGGATGAACATGCAGAACTATAAAAAAAACTGTATTATATATAATATATTTTATATCTTATAAATATTCAGATCAATTCTAATTAATGCGAATATATTCATTCTGGTGTTATAAAATAATTGGCAATTATATACTCTAGAATGCCTTCGTAGTAAAATAAAAATTGCAAGCAAGGATTTCAACTATTAATGGAGAACATGGAATAAAATATCAATTCCTTTGAGTCAGGCTTTGTGCGAACGGCAGGCGAAACTAATTCCCAATAAATTATTACGTCTACAGATTCATTGCGTGTCAATTGTTGGTTGTGTTTATTGTCAAAGAACGACAAATGTACACGTCTGACTTGGTGTCGGGAGATGCATCCATTCCACCCGGTCGCCAAATGAATAATAAATGCAGTCCTTAGACAGTCAGCTCAATCAAATATATTTTGATCACGTTCGGCTTACTCTTTAGAGAAATACATGGGATAGAATTACTTCTGAAAAAAAGGATGCACAATAAAACAAAAAAATAATTTAAAGAAATATCTCATTAAAAAATCACTTGCTTTTATTAAAAGACTTAGTATGTCCTTCCATATAAAGTACAGCTATTACTAAATATTGCTGATTAGCTTTCCTCCATTGACATAAAAGATGCATCAGGCTAACAAACGATATAGTGCTTGGTCTTAAGTAAAATCTGTTGATGTATCTCGAAATTGTGATCGTTGTTACACAGTTTGTGAACGGATAGTTGCCGGTATATAATTCCCGAAAGCAACTTCTCTTAGTTGTACATATTGGTTCAGTGAGCAACTTAATGAGTATAGATTTTCTTTCTTTTATTTGCTGAATTTCTCCAACCCGTTCATGATAATTACTCTCCATAACTTTGTCCTTGCATTGCTCTCCGTTTTCGCAGAGTCGCTGTTTACTTCTCTCTATTTTGCCTCCAAATTTCACTGTAACTCTTCTATTTTCTACGCCTTCTGACTTAATGTGCCAGAGATTTCAAACGTTTGCTTCTTGTTTTGTGTTTACGGCAGCATGATGTTATCGTAAACACAAACGTCGATTCTCGTCCAATCAGCGAAGTTTGTCAACGTCGAGCAAGGGCAGTACCTAGATGGGCGACATCATGTATATACCAAGTGCTGTAAAGTTGGATGTACGGGTGGTGCAATGGATAAAAGATCGGAACTGTTAATCGGCGAGCGCAATTTCGAGAAAGATCTAAGCTACCATACCTTGTTAATCACCATCAGACTCATCCAACTCATTTCTAATCCTCTGCACTTTCCTCAGATTGAAATCCAGACACTGAAATGTTCAGATTGTTGATTCCAGTGCAAATGCTAAACATAATTATCAAAACATTCTTACAATCTAAAATATTGTATGGCTATAAAAAAACTTCAAACGGTTGATAAACTGAGAAAATGAATAAATCAAGAACATTCATCATTACATGTAAATATTTGATTTCAGTTTCCAATTTAACTAAATCTTCCTCGTTTCACATTTCTCTTTGGTAATTTTAATCTCCTTCTGTAGACCTACATTAAGTTTCTTAAGCTCTGAGTTGTTTTTCTAGAATTACTGCCATATTTCATTAGCAGTATAGCAGCCTTTTTTGACAAAAGTTTTATATGCCTTCCTTTAGTTTTCGAAATTATATTTTTCTGTGTCGATGTATCTTTTGATTCTGTGCCAATTTTTTTGCGACACAAGTTACTGCCTTATTAAAATTATTAAAGTCATGTAACTGCGGGGTTCTGATGTCTCTGGTTTATATCTCACGCCGTACGATTTCTTGTTGACAACCATAAATTATGTCTTTAGAGTTAAAATTAATTTTGTATTCTCGCATTCTTCTACGACCATGTTAAAAACTTTTGTAGCTTTCATTCTGAAACTCAAAGTAGTGTCATTTCGGTATTTTATTGTTACGATTGCCTCAGTCATTAATAAAACTTGATATGCTTTTTTGTTCTCTCAACATCGTCCCGATATAAAAGTTAAATTGAGTAAGTAAACGCTAGTTTGACACATCTTGTTATTTTTCCATTACGTACTCAAATTCGTTTCTAGTGGCATTCAGTTGGTTTGTTATCTATAAATGTTACGGATATTTGTCATATCTTTATAAAAAAAAAATCATGTTTTTGTAGAAATTCAAACATGTTTTATATCATAATTTTGAAATGTTTTGAATGATTTAAAAAAGTAGGTATGGGTATTTCTGATCAGAAACATAGCTTTTGTTAAAGTGTCTTAAACAAAGCCATACCGAAGCATAATGCCTCTGCTCCCTGGCAAACAACAATCGTTTTGACGGATGACGACACAAAAGATAACATATATAAAGAAAATATATTTCTATTCTTCGTCAGCGAACTTTGTGTAGAGCGGTAGTCACAAGGAATCACGCACATACGAGGAAGTTCACTAACGGGTGTCGTCTTCTCTTCTCGGATTTATACAAGCTGAAATTTACAAAAGCTGAAATTTTTTCACGTATTTTGCCTTCTCGAATATTCACTTGTGTTAACTATTTTCTTTGATTATTGCCTTTAAAGCTGGCTGCCTTTAATGTAATCACACTTCCGTCGGTCTCGTTTATATTTTTTTCTTTCGATGTCGACCACACTCCTGTCGGTCCTGCTTTTAATGTCACAATTACAAAACTTCTCTTGACGTATTTTCGTTATAATTATATTACGGACTCTTTTCCTTCGAATTTGAATATAAGTGTAACTCGCATGGCTCATTAAGCTGATTGTCTGATAGAGTTCCGTTTTTTTATCGTTAATACAGAGGTCTTCCGCTATATTGCCAATGTCGTACATGTTGCTTATCATTTCAGTAAAAAAAAATGAGTACTGAACTCCTATGTTATATCTATCCTCCAATATGGCCGCGAATATTGAACGATCTCCTCAAATATGAAGCACAGATTCGGAGCAACAGAATGCCGAGGATACCATGATACAAAAATGTGAACAACGACAAGGTTTTGGAGAGGATACAAGTTAAAAGGAAACTTATACTTAGAATCAACAAGAGACAGGTGTTTTTCCAGGACGTGAAATGTGGAAAAAGGGTTTAAAGAATCTAATACTCACAGAACTAATAAATGGAATGAGGACAGGGAAAATTGTGCGAAACATAATTGATGAGCTTGGGTAACGCTGATATCCGAAGGTGCATTTGCATAGAGAATGATTTTTGTTCCAGAAGTTAAGTAAACTATTAAGAAACAGAAAAATCTCGTCAGAAACCAAGAAAAAGAGTACTGAAATTCTATGTGATAATGGTCTTTTTGTATGGTAGAGAATGCTGGACAATCTCCTCAGAGATGAGGAGACTTGAATCAACAGAATGTGGTTCTACAGAAAGGATGCAGAGAATAACAAAGACCGAAGATTTTAGCAAGTTTTAGAGAAAATAAAAACAAAAAAGACAGTTATATTTCGCATCAGGATGAGACGGTTGATATTTATAGCGTACATATTGGGGGAAAGAAAGTTTAGAAAATTTGAAACTCGCACAGCAGATTGCATGCAGGTATAAAGGAGGAAAAATACGCATAAACTAATGGCGGAATGAGTTTCAGGAGATATAACCAAAAAACACAAAACATTAAGAGCTATAAATGAGAGATAATTTTGGACAGCCATGAACGTCAACATCCTGCAGGATATGGAAGAAGGAACTGACTTATCCCCAAATTGTGTAAGACTAAGAGTAACCATACATTATTTACATTATTCGAACTAGTGTTCTCATCTTTGTTTCCATTTATACGACATTTCGGCCGTTGTACACTTCAGCCTTCTTCAGGTGCTAGGAATTTTGAACCGAACTCTTTATAACAATCACTGGGGTGTATGAACTCCATTGCTTGCGTAGTAGTATCTCTTTTGGTAGCCATTAGTTATCTCGCTCTAACCCTGTAAGTTACTTATTCCTCACAGCTGTGGCCCTGGTATTGTATTCACAACGCTAAAGGTCACATGACCCAGTGGATATAGACGTTGGTTACTTCCTGTGACTTGACCCAAAGAGTTATGAGTTCAATACGACGCTACAGCAATGGTGAAAAAGTAACTTACAGTGTTAGAGGGAGATAACTCATGGCTACCAGAAGAGCAGTACTACGCAAGCAATGAAATTCATATACCTCAGTGATTGTAATAAAGGGTTTGTTTCAAAATTTCTACCACCTGAAGAAAGCCGGAGAGTACAATGGTCGAAACGTCGTACAAATCACAACAAAGATGAGGACAATAGTCCGAATAATGTAAATACTGTAACTACTACTTCATCTCAGAAATATAGACAAATACTGAGAGTAACAATATTTCAATCCAATTTAATCCACCTACTTTCTTTCGTTGCATCTTCGTCACTACTGATCTTACCATGTTTTGATATTGCAGTTGCTTTCTTGTTTTTGTTTTTTTTCTTTAAATCTCTATTTTCTGTAGCCATGGAACATTTACACAATTCATTAGGTAGGCCAAAATTCGCTTGGCTTATTAAAAAAAGTCTACTTACTAAATAAAAAACAGATTTGGCTCATCCAATATTTGCTCTATGTTTGAGTCTGAGATACAGCTGAATAGGAAAAAAAACTAGGTTAATAATATACTCAGAAGCATATATGTCCTTTCGTAAACAATTAAAACCATAAAAATGTGATGATTAGATATAAAAATATACATATCCTAAGTAATATTTGCACTAGATTGTGACCGCTTTCTGCTGAATTAAAGACATCGTAATTATTATCATAAATTTTCTAAAATACAATTCTTTTGAGTCACTCACCATGAACATGGTAATGGTAATGATATTAACAGAAGAGAAGTCGGACAGAAATATCGAAAATGAGAATAAAAAGATAACACTTGACTTAAAGGAATGAATATTGAAGTATTCAGAGAAACCACCACGAGTGCGTGTGTTAAAAAATGGCAGTTTTACAGAAAAAAATATCTGAATGGAACTTTCTTCCTAAATTTGAAACACAAGGGAAACTGTGGATGATTAGATTCCGTAAAGATAATAAAGTGTGTTGTCGCTGTTAAGATCTGAACTGTGGAATTAAAACTGTGAGGACATCTTAATATTTACCATAGAAATAAGATCGCGCAGCAACAGTCTTGCAACATAGTGTCTGTGGGAAAAAGGTTTCAAAAGAAAATATCGCGTAAACGTTTCTAAACACTATTAAGAACGGAATGTAAGTATCCAATATTCCGTTTTATATTTTTTAATTGATGCCTAATATACTCCATTTCATATTATATTTTTAGATTGAAATTCCCAGAACAAATTGCCATCACAAAACTTCGCCCAGATATAGTTTTCTTCTCACATAAATTGAAGAAGATAGTCTTGTGGGAAGAAAACGCAGAGGAAGCTCATGAAAGGAAGAAGTTAGAATATGACGGACTGCTGGAGAGTTGCAGGGTTAAAGGCTGGAGGGCTAGCTGCACTCCTATAGAAGTGGGGACTAGAGGATTTGCAGCAAGGTCCTTATGCAAAGCCTTAACAGATATTGGGATAGTGGGAGTAAAAAAAGAAAAGCACTCAAGTCCATAAACGAAACAGCGGAAAGAACAGCTAATTGGTTATGGATCAAAAGAGAGAGTGCCTGGATTCCAAATTGTTAGGTAAAATTTCCCGAAATTCTGCGTCTAAATTAATGTTTCGGACGAGCTCATGTGCGGTTCGCCTCTAAATGGAAAGTGGCTCTGACTGTCGCCAATCGGAATCATTTGCAGTGTTTCGTACCGGGCCTAAACGTAATTTTCCAGTGTCTAAAAGCGCTTATCGAGGGTGGGCCGGAGGCTGATCATCTCTGGTCGGGTCGGCGCGGTGAGGAGGGTATGATGTTGAAAGACCCGAAACCCTCTAGTGATCCTCGCGATGACATCACTGACGACACTCTCTAGCGCCCCCATTACGGTGCGTATGTTTGGAAATTACAATACTCCCTTTTGTATTTCTTTAATTAATGCCTACAATATTCCATTTTATTTTACTTTAATGGATACCTTTAATTCTACAATTTATATATCTTTAATTGTACAGATAAAGCTTGGCAGAAAAACTCGAATCATTGCGGGTGATATACAACGAGCAGAGAATTTATGTAGGATGAGGCACTTTGTTATTTTTTTTTTTTTTTTTTGCGTAGCATTGTGTGTTTACCAAATTGGTTCTTTTTATGTTGATTCATGGTTTTGCTTATTTACTTGTCTGTGACAGCTTATCATAGAATCTGCATCTCCCTGTTTCTCTCTATGGGTATGGCTGTCACCAAAATATATATCAAATCACTTTATATATATTCTCTTCGCTTTTAATGACACTTAGGCTTTCTCTAAATGCACAATCTTACACAACATATCACAAATATAGTGTTCACAGATTAATCTTAATTCAATCTAATTCAAACCGATTGTGAGACACTTCCACCGCATTATTTTGTAATAAATTTCTGTGTTTAGTTGTGCAGTTTATTTCTGCTATTTACAATGCGTGATCATAAACAAACACACTGATAATTGTGTTATTACTCACTTTAGCGTGTTCACATAAATATGGACGTAGAGATATCATGATGTTTAACTATATAATTTGTTGTTTTCAGCGATATATCAACTCAGTATGGGTCATTAAATGCCATAATTAAATATTCTTTAGAAAATTACCATTTTCTTCTACAAAGATTTATTGGTGATATTTTTACTATAAAAATGTATTTGTTTATAATTTAATTGTGTTTTGACTCCAATTTATGGGGTAACTATTTGCAAAAAGCTGTGACCCTAACATGATGAGCCTAAAAACACCAGCAATTAAGAGTTGTTTCTACACTCCTCAAAGCCTCTCGATCAGTGTACTTGCTGCGGGATGAACTATATCGAACAAGTAACGTGATGTTAAACTGAAACCGTGAATAATTTGTTATAGAACTGAATTGTAAATATAGTCTCTATCATAATAAAGACCCTTGTGTTTATATATATATAACCAACGCTCGCAATAATACTGAAGCGGCGTCGACTCTGTTCATTCTCTTTAGTACCTGTTATTAAACTTTACTACCAGTTACAGGATGCGCGCTGTGGTGTAGTGGATATCGGAACGAGAAATCGGGGAGCCGAGTCACGACTTCCTATATTAACCAAGGCCTAAGCAAATGAAATGTGACGTCACGGTAGTAGAGCCATGAATCAGCGTAGCTGTCTTCATGACAATGTTGATAATCACAGAGTCGTTTTTATTTTATAAAGATTTTAAAACTTTTTAAAATGTAACAAGAAAAAAAAAGAAAGACACATGTTTTGATTTATGCCGGCTTTATTAATTTTAATCAAAATTAAGAAAAACAATAATTAATAAGAAAATATAAAAATCATTGTTGACTACTGACTGTCGGTCGTGTTTGTAAATAAACACAGTTTTAAAGACAAAACTTTTCGTTTATTCGTCTTAAAATTTCTAGGATATTTGGTAATTAAATTACATTTTTAAAATATTTTAATAGTAAAAAATGAAAACAAAAAGTAAAAATTAATGTTTCTATTTCATTTATGATGTTAAACTGTTTATAAAAAATCATTTTTTTTTTCAAAACACTTTTTTGGTTAATGTTTTACTTATTAATTTTTAAGGATTAAAAAACGCTAAACCAACTATAAAAGAGTTCTTCAGTTAAAATTCTAATTTTTTATTTCCATTTTTTTTCTATGGATTAATATCGATAATTAACTTTCAAATTATCAAAAATAGGAAAAAAATGTTTGGAAAATATATTTTGAGGGTGTTCATTTTGTGCTAAATATTTTCTAAAAATTAAATATTTTAAAAATTAGGTTTTAAAATTTAGTGTGGTGTGATTTAGGCCTTTATGGTTCAAATAAATTCAAAACTTAGTTAGAAATAATAGGTTTAAACAAAGTTTAAATTATCATTTTAAAGTTTAAATTTTCGGTAATAGTGACTTGACTTTTGTAACAAAATTTCACGGAGTTTTCAAATAAAAAACCTTAAAAATAAAACAAATTCTTTTAAAATTGACTAAAAAATAAATTCTGTAGTTTTTGTTAATACAAGAAAAAGAATAAAAAAAATTTAATTCAGGAATATTTTTTCATGTTTGAAAATGATTCATAAAGTTGCAAGAAGTATAGAAATGTTAAGTTTTTACTTTCGTTTTCTAAGAATTTTTAAACATTTCATTGAAAAGAAAACACTATTTTCTGAAATAAAATATCAATAAAATATTAATTCAAATACTTTTAGAAAATATAATATTTAATAACTTTTTTCAGCTTCAGTTTAAGTTTTAAAACATTTTGAAAAAAACTTACGAACGAATAGCCGTATTAAATTTTTTTTTAATTCAGATTTTTTATTTCAATTTTATTCAAAGAAATAAAAATAATCTTATTTTATTGTATTAATTTAAAAGATATAAACAAAGTGCTTTCTTTCTTGTGCTACGGCAAATCTAATTTTTTAGCAAATTTTTATATTAGGGACTGTTGAAATAAATGGTGATAAAATTTTAACTACGTACTTTGCTAAATGGACTTGGGGTAAAATTATCCCTTTTAATGGCATGTTTCCATTTATCAAATAAATGTTTATTTTTTGGAAACGAAAAACAATGAACTTTCGGTCCATTTTTATAATTCTCTTTGCAAGAGGAAGGCATATTTGTTTCTGAAAATAAGTCAACGCTAACGGACTCCGTATAAAACAGAACTCTACTAAGTGTGCCGTCAGCAAGTCAACTTTAATCATAGGACAGGCCTTGGTTAATATAGAGGAGGTCGTAGCCGAGTTCGAATTCCAGTCGAATTCATTGCATTCACTTACGCGCAATTAAGAGTTGTTTCTACACTCCTCAAAGCCTCCCGATCAGAGTCCTTGCTGCAAGATGAACTATATCGACCAAGTAGCGTAATGATAAACAGAAACCGTAAGTAATTTGTTGTAGAACTGAATTGAAAATATAGTCTCTATCATAATAAAGAAACTTGTGTTTATATATATATATATATATATATATATATATATATATATATATATATATATATATATATATTCTCCACGCTCGCAATAATACTGAAGCGACGTCGGCTCGGTTCATTCTCTTTTCTACCTGTTATTAAACCTTACTACCAGTTACAGGATGCGCGCTGTGGTGTAGTGGGTATCGGAACGAGCAATCGGGGAGCCGAGTTTGAATTCCAGTCGAATTCATTGCATTCAGTTACGCGCAAATACCCTTGAGAAAGTTAGTAATCCGTCGCTTACCTCCAGTTAGTGGTTAAATATCAAGACAGTTTGGGTTCTGTAGCCTTGGTTGCCAATCAGTCTACCGCAGGAACTAATGGCAACCTCATGCGGGATAATCTTCTGCCCAGACAGTCATGTCTCTTTTGAGACTTGATCGCCCAAGCGTGTATCACGTATGGCACTTAATTGACTGCCTATGAAAGCTCCTACTCCGAGTGCGTTATTATTTTATTTTCGTCGAGTAATAAAGAATATATATATATATATATATATATATATATATATAGGGATGGTAAAAAATTTGTGGTAAGAATGATTTCCTTGCTGAATATATTCAAAGTGTATCCTAGTAATAATATTAAAGATTAAAATATATTAAAAATGATCCACTAAAAGAGCGCCATGGATTTAATCACGGAGTAAATATTTATTAAACAAAAAATTTCTGATCACCTCATCTGGGAAATATTATTTTCCCGCAGACAAAGATGTCAGTTGTCTGTCTTTTTAATCCCGCTTGATTAATATATAAACTGCGTCTAGATTTTTGATGTAAAAGAGGTATTGTCAAATATTTTATGTAAAATTCATAAATATGTGTTATTCAATGAAATAATTTGTACCATTATGTATAGCGAGTCAGCATGAAAGCAATTAAGTCCCAATTTTCAATTTCAGGTTGATATTTAGCATTTCTTTCAGTAATTATAGCAATTTTCAGTGTCAACAGATTATTTGCAAGAACTAGAATTTAGTATTATGGCTCATAAAAAAGAACTAACAATCAATGAAAAGAACTATATAATCAGAGAAATTAGCAAAGGAAAGTCTTCGCTTCAAATTTCTAAGGATTTGAAAAGCGACCATCAAACAATCAAGAAAATATGTCAAATAAGAATTCAATCAAGAAAAAAAATCTCAGACTAAATTCAGGAATTTAACAAAGCGAGAACTATCACATATCCGAAGAGAATTAATAAGAAACCCAAATGCGTCAAGTGCGTTCATATTTGAGGCTGCTGAAGCTTCTATGCTGCCAAGGGAAACAAGGTGTAAAACATTAAGGAAGCTTGCTGATGTAAAAAATTAAAAAAAACACATTTTCACAAAAAAAATACAAAGAAAAATGATTGCAGTGGGTAAAAAATACATCAAAACTGATTTCAGTAAAGTGCTTTTTGCAAATGAATCAAGGATCAACCTCGATGGGCCCGATGGATGGGCTTGAGGATGGGTTTGCAAGCAATATGACTTAAGAAATTTTTTTAGCTCCAACAAGGTGGCGGTGGGATCATGATATGGGCTGGGATTATTGGTAATGAGTTTATGAGGTCCATTTAAAGTGAAAGACGGGGTTAAAATGAATTCCAAAATTTACTATGATTTTCTAGAGCAATATTTCTTTGAATGGCTTGATAACCAGTTTTTAGCCAAGCGTAGATCTATGATTTTTATGCAAGACAACGCACCAAGTCATGCATCGAAATTTACTAAATCCTGGTTGAAAGAAAAGGGATTTGTTTAAGATTCTCTTATGGGCTGGCCTTTAAATAACTGTGACTTGAATCACATTTAGAGCCTGTGGGGCATCCTCAAGAGAGATATTTATTCTTATGGAAGGCAATTTAACAGCAAGTGTGACCTCTGGGAGGCAGTTAATGTTGCAGCAAACAACTTACCAGCTGCCAAAATTTCAAATCTAACATCAGATGTTGACAATAGTCTGCTAAGAGTTATTTTAAAGAAATGAGCATTTGTGCAACAAATGTTAAGAGGTTCTTATTATTCTTTGTTAATATATCTTTTATTTTTAAAATAAAATGTTGTTTATGTTTTTCCCTTAAGAAATTGAAGAATTTGTTCTAAAATATTTTCATATTCTTTTTTACATTAGTTTTACCTGGTATAATAATGCAAAAGTATCAAAATAAATAGTTACAAATAAACTGCTGAGAGTCAAATTAGTTTGTTTTGTTAACTTAGTACAATTTTTCCAAACAAAAACAATAGTTTTCTCTATCACTATATATCTAAGTTAATAATATTGAGTGGAATCTAAACAACATCCTAATAGGACTTTTAACATTAAAGACGCAACTCTTTATACCAATTCATAACTTGCATATAATCTCTAGACGCAGTTTATTTTCTTCCTGTCTCGCTCCGGGTTTCGTTTTTTTCTTAAGTCTTAATATATGTTACTCAGTAATAGGTACATGATTAAATATGTTAGCGTCACTTTTAGACGATATATTGAGATGAATATTTTTCAATCATTTTTACGGCACGTGCTCACTCGTACTGTAATATCAAACGTGGTTGTAAAGTTTTAAGCAAGACTGATACTCGAAAAAATGTTTTGTATGATTTAATAAATCCAACGAACTTTATAGCTAACGAATATATGTTTCTTTTTGCGTATTTTGAGGCTACACGTTTGAATTTAGTTAAAATAAGCAGCACTTCCTTAAGATGAGTCACTAAATCTTACAGTGACAGAACAGAAATGCAAATTGCTATTCTTAAACCTGGTTCGAAAAGCAAATTTATTTATACAAGACATTGTACGTGGAAGCATTGAATTGAATATATTACTGTCATCATCAACATTTTTAACACGTTATATATATATATATATATATATATATATAGACAGATCTGTTTCACTGTATCACAGCTCATCAGCCGATTAATACATATATATATATATATATATATATATATATATATATATTTACTTACTGTCATACTTAGATTATTTTTTTTCTTGTGACATTATGTACGATTCCTCGTTTTTATCCATCTCATTTTTTTCTTTTTCTCTGTCATTCTCTTTCTCTATCTCCCTCTGTCTCTCTCTCTCTCTCTCTCTCTATATATATATATATATATATATATTTCTCATCTGTCTCTTTTTCTCTCTCTCCACACACACACACACACACACACACACACACACATATATATATATATGTATCTGATCATGAGAATATTTATATGTATACACATATATATATATATATATGTCTATAAGAATAATATTATAATGTAACAATAAAATATTTTTTGAATAATAAGAATGATATATTACTCCCTAACAATACCAACATATCATAATGTAGTATTAGTACTAGTAGAAGTTATACTAATGATAATAATAATAATCCTTTCTATTATAATAAAGGTCTTGTGTATTTGTATGTATTATATATATACATGATATATTTTCCTCTTTTCAAGCTCAGGGTTTTGGATTATTTGTTTTTTTTCTCATATTTTAATGGAAGATATTCAATAGTAGATACATCAATATATATTATGCCGTAATATTTTACTGTATATCGATATAAATATTTTGCCGTCATATTTGACGGCACTGGCTTATTCGTATATATATAATAATCCTCTCAAATATTTTGCCGTCTTTTTTTACGGTCGGGTTCCACTCGCGTATATATATATATATATATATATATATATATATATATATATATTAAAATAAATGTTCAAAATTCAAAAATGTTGAATGAACATTTCAACATGAAATCCCTAAGAGAGATCTTACGCCTCTTCACCAACAGTCAGTCTATATCAAAATGAGAATAAAAACAAGATTAAAATAAAAAAATAAAAAATAAAATAAAAAAGGATAAAGAAATAAAAAAATAACAAAATAAATAACGGTTAATATTTGAGAAATATACGTCACAAAAAAGTTTTTTTGAAAATCAGTCTATTTTTAGTTTTTAATATTACATAGATTTGTAAGTGAAGAGATGGGAAATTTGGCATGTCTAGCTTAAAAAACGAAAAGGGTTAAGGAAGGGAGGTCGTTAAATTGAGAATTGAGTTAAACAAAGCAGATCAGAAAGGGAAGGGGTGGGATATAAAAAATGTATAGAGAAAAAATAAAGAAGGGGGAAAAAAGAAAAGAAAGAAAAAGGAAAAAATTTCAAATTGAAACGCTCAATACGTGTCAAACAAATTTAACTGTTTTAAATGTTTAAAAGGGTTAAAGTATAGAAAAAAGAGACTTATTTGTAAAAGTATATTTAGGGGAAAAAATAGAAATAAGATTTTAAAAAATTTAATTAAGTCAATCTAATTAAAGATATTTTTAGGTATAGACAAACTAAATAACAATTAAAGAAAATTATAAATTTAAAAAAAATTAATCTTAAAAAAATTTAATGGTCCTCTCAAATAGTTGTATGATACTGTTTTTACGGTTGGTATATTAGTTAACACTTGCGTAAAGTCTTACTATTACCACCACATTAATAATAGACCGTTCTGTTTTTATTGTGCGAAAAGACTGAAGACAAATTATAACACAGACACTCTCGCCGAATGAAAACAAAGAAGAAAAAAAGAAACAAAGAACGAAAGAAAGAAACAAACAGCCAAAGAAAGAAACAAACAGACAAAGAAAGAAACAAAGAACGAAAGAAAGAAACAAACAGACAAAGAAAGAAACAAACAGACAAAGAAAGAAACAAACAGTCAAAGAAAGGAACAAACAGACAAAGAAACAAACAGACAAAGAAAGAAACAAACAGACAAAGAAACAAACAAATAGACAAAGAAAGAAACAAAGAACGAAAGAAAGAAACAAACAGACAAAGAAAGAAAGAAACAGACAAAGAAACAAACAGACAAAGAAAGCGCTTAAACAGAAATAAGGGGGACTAAAAGAGGAGAATTAGATAGGATCGGATTTGAAAGGAAAATAATTGGGAATGAAAGCGTAAAATAAACACATTAATTTCGTATTTCACAATTCTATTCAGGTTATATATCTACTTCAATATTATTAAAGTTTCACTTATAGCAAAAATTTGATAAAACCTTTAAAACACTCAAATTAATTAATTATTATCCTTCGTTAATAAAATATACATTAAATTTATAAATACAATATATATATTCATTAAATAAATTTACCATTCATCTTTGCTTTGAATAGTGCTGCCACATATGGGCTTGTGCTTTTACTATATAAAACATTACAAAAAAAAGTCCCGGGCCTGACACATAGATGTTGCCACAAAAAAACAATCCATATAATTTTTTATGAAGAATTAACCTTCAAATGTCAAGTAACAAAATTTGGACCCAATTGGATTATTAGTTTATAAATTACAGTTGTTTAAGTGAAGCTACTGTTGTAAATTTTCAGAACAATGGAAAAATCTGATTTTCTTGTGTTGATAAATCATTGCTTTTTACTGGGAAAATTCAGTTCGAGAAAATCATGGTGCTTTATAATTATGATTCGGATTCTGCTCTGTCGGAAACAACGATTAAAATGTGTTATACTTTAAACGATGTTGTACAGGCACAAATGATGCTGAACGCTCAGTTTGCCTAAAATCGGTAGTTGGTTCGGAAAACACCAAAAAACTCATAACCATTTTTAGCCGATCATAAATTGAAGTTGCGTGAGATAACAGAGAAACAAGCATATAAGAAGGCAGTGTATTCACTATTTTGCATATTTGTCAATGAGAAAGCTGTGTTCAAAGGGGGTACCGCGTTTGCTCACAGTCGATCAAAAACAACAACGCATCTACGATTCAGAGCATTGGTTGCAAATGTTTCAACTTAACAAATGGCTGTTCTTTCGTAAATATGTGACAATAAATTAAATATGGATCTAACACTTTACTTTGAAGTCAAATGCGAAGTCAGCCTAGTGGACAGCAGCAGGCAAAAGCCATTCAAAGCTTGCAACGTAACAATCATCAACAGGCAAAGCTTTCACTTCGGTATATTTGGATGCACATGGTATTTTGTTTATCCATTACCTTGAGAATGTATCATTATTGATGTTTTGATGGAAGAAATCGTCAAAAAACAGCCACAAATGAAGAAGAAAAAAGTAATCATCACCAAGTCAACTTACCGCGTCACAAGTCGGTCGCAACGATATCAAAATTTCATGAACTGCGCTTCAAATCGCTTCCGCATCTACCCTATTCTCCAGATCTGGTCCCCAGCGACTACTGGCCATTTGCAGACCTCAAAAGAATGCTCCAGGGAAAGAGATTTGGCTCCAATGAAGAACTGATATCAGAAACTGAGGTGTATTTTGAGGTCAAAGACAAATCATTCTCTAAAAAAAGCTCCGAATTGTTAGAGAAGCATTGGAATCAGTGTATCATCCTAGAATGAGAATATATTCATAAATAAAGTCGAATTCTACGTTAACGTTGTTGTTTTATTAGTTAGGCCCGTGATTTATTGTGTGATGTCTTAGTAAGAGATTTTTCATAAACTCAAAAGAAGATTCAGTAATAGTTTTTGTTTTGAGCAGACATCACAGCTTCAGTTCTTTTACCAACGCCGTAAATGTTAGTCAAGCATAAAAAGAAATTAACAACACATGAAACACAGCCTCTTAAAGATGATTGATTAGTGGCAGAAAGGTTCTTGGAAAATGGACAGGAGGAGAAGATTTGTGTACTTCGTTCCAACCACCAAACTGGAAACTGTATAAATGCTGGAAAAATAAACAGAAAATTAATTTTTATTTGTTTGTCATATTCAACTTAAATGAAAGATATTCCCCGATTTTGACGTAACTTTGTGGTCATTTTGTTGAATTTTTTTGCTCATACTAGATATCGAAAAAAGACTATAAAATTCACTGTAACTGTATTTTTATCCGTCATTCGATAATGAATTGTAGCACTCTAGCTATTGGGCGTGTTTATACGCGCTAAAAAGCCTGCCTTCTTCTACTGGACGCTCGTGGCCTAGGGATAGAATCGCCGACTGACGCCAATTCGGTCGGGTTTCAATCCTGGATTAGGAAGCGACCGGAGTCTAAGCCGTACTGATGAGCTGTAATACAGCGAAACAGATCTGTCTGCGGATGACTATATGTATATGTATATATATATATATTAAGGATAAAAATACACACATACACATATATATGTGTGTGTATATAATATGAGCAGTAAATACTAGGTGTTTCGCGGAATAGAAAGAGTAAGAATTCTCATGGACAATTTAAGCGTTGGTCTTTACAAGAGGAAATGCATCACTATGCAGAAAGAGGATAATTTGTAGGGCATAATTTTAGCGCTGATAGGTGCATCTTCAGCAGTATCATAAAATGGGACTGGGTAATTGTTGGCGGTTTACTTCTAGGTTGGCAACATGAAATGAATATCTGATTGAATAAATTTGCAAGAATTTAAAACTAAATTAAACTAAAGACCCACGCGTAATTTATTTTCCACTGTTGTTCTGAATAATACATTTGCAAGGAGTGTGTAATTTTTTTAACAAAATTACTGTAATTGTTTTCTGCTTCAAATATAACGGTTGACAAATTGCTTAATGTTCATTAGAACGTGAAAATTTTCCAGAATGGAATTTTTTATATGTTGTAATGTCATGGTCATGCACGTGTTAAAGCATGAAAAATACTGTTCTTTTTACAAACATTTTAGAAAATGACTACAGTATTCATTGCTGATTCTATTAATTGACGGCACAAGTGAATATTGCCTCGGAAATCTGTAGTTTGCATTTGTTGTTTTCTTGGTGTAGGATAGTTGTGATATCTAGAAATAAACGAATGGTCATACATTTGTAATGTAAAACGTCGTGTTAATGTAGTTGTGGTAAATCCAACATATTTTTTTTGTCGGAGATACATTCTCCCAAGGGACATTTCAATTGATGCATAATGTTAGTTTTACGTAACACATCAGTTGGTGGGGAGAATTATTACGGATAATTAAATTAGTGGTATTGTAATTTTTATAATATATTATTAATCTTTTTTTATGAGGATCAACGTGAGATATATTAGTATGAATGAGATTTTTTTATGATTTGTTCATCGTGTTTGCATCTGGAGGCAATAGAAGTGTTTGATATGTTTAGGGTCTTTTGTGGAAGTACCATATTTTGTTTGCTGTGTATTGAGATATTTTAAATATCGTCTTATTTCTTCATCTACAGTCTGCTTAATATTTTTTAGTTCAGAGTAAAAATATATATTTGTGTAGGAGTTGATTTCTGCTCGGTTAATTAATTTGTGTATAAGTGCTATTTATGTACTTGTTAGGGCATTCACTCATAGTTGAGAGTGCAAGAGTTTTTTTGCTGGTTAGTTTTTTTTATATGAGGAAGTAGTAAGTGTGCTATTGTTTGTAATTGTGTTAAAATGTCAAGGAGAGAGATTTTAAGTTCGTATGCAAACTTGTGAACAGAGTTCTTCTGAAAGTTTTTTTGTCGTTCAATTATTTCTTCTATATTGTTAACTAATATAAGTTATCATCAACATATCGTGCGTAGACGTAATGTTTTGTAGCGGTGCTAAATATATTATTTTCTAGGTTGGCCATGTAGAAGTTGCTGAAGATTTGACCGAAAACTGAGCCTATTGAAATACCGTCCTGTTGCACGTATATATTATTTCTGTGATCATAGAAAAAGCAGAAAAATTTACAGTAATATTTAGCAACACAGTTTTGCTGTTATTTATGTTTCCATAAATCCCACCCCTGCAAGATGATTTCGGAAGGAGATTAAAAGTACTTGGGAACATTGAGAAATGGACGATAATAACACCTGCCAAAGTTACAGCTCATTTCTGACATCTTTCAATTACAATACGCGGAAGATTATCCGTGAGTATGATCGGATTCTATTAAAAATAAGCAGGTACAATGTTTGCAATTTATTTAATCTGATACACACACACACACACACACACACACACACACATATATATATATATATATATATATATATATATATATATATATATATATATAAGCGTTTCACCCCGAGCAAGGCACGTCACTGCCACTACTGCGCAGGGGGCTACATAGAGTGGAGAAAGGATGATTAAATATAGGAAATGTCAGAGGGTGGGTGATAGGCGGGTAAGGATACAGAGAATGAGGGTTGGGTAGATGAGAGTGTTCTGAGAATAATTGGGAGTTAGTGTGATAGGAGGTGTCTATTGACCCTACATTTAAACACCTGGAGATTGCAGCTGTCGGGAAAGCAGACTTGTGGAAGGGATATATATATATATATATATATAATGTTGACCAAATAAATCTAGGTTTCAGTAATGGTAAGGAAAAGCAAGTTACATTTTATAAAAAACATATCAGTAGGAAGTTTATATAGCTTACTATTGTGTCATCAAATGTCAATTCAAGGTACAATTTAACAGGATGAATTTAGTTTAAATGATGAAAACAAGAAGTCTTAGAAAATTAGATTTTTATGTAATTCAGGTCACTGTGATATTTGGAAAGTGTAATATTCAACGTAAAATACGACACATAAATACGAAGGAGTCTTATTATAGCGAAATATAACTTCCTAAAACTAAAAATGTGCCACTGAAGGGATAGTTTTCGTTAGAAACAAAGAAAGGAGAATTGACTGTCTCTGACATATCAGTACTTCCATATGTATGTAGGATATTTCCGTCAACTATGGATAGACTTCAGGGAAAACAGAATTGGATTTACAAGTTGCTGTTGAGAATAGTATGAACGGAACATGTGAACAACGAGGAAGTTTTAAGAAAATAAGAACAAAATGATCACTTTTATTTAAATGTAGACTGAAACGGTTTAACATTCTGCAATACATAATGACAAAAGTAAGGTTGAAGAATCTCTCACTCATAGGACATATTAAAGAAAATGATGGAAAGAAAATATTGAATAATCTATCTAACGCTTTTGTTTAAATGGATAGTAGTGCAGAGCATGAGTCTGTTAATAATAAAAAAGAAATAAATATTGTATTTTTTTTTTAATCATTTCACCCCGAGCAAGGCGGAAACGCCACTGATGTGCAGGGGGTTACATAAATGTAAAAAGATTAATTAGAAAAGAGTGAGGAGTACAAACTAGTTAGAAAGGAACAATAGAAAGCTGAGAAAGAAGGTGCGATGACAGATACATAGGAGGAGAGAAAGGGAAGGTTATACAGGGGAGGGGAGAGAGCTAGAGGCCAGTGGTTAGTAGATGAGTATTAACTTTGCATTTAAATTTCTGGAGGTTGTAGCCGTCAGGAAAGCAAGAATACGGGAGTGAGTTCCACAGGCGGGAAGTGCGAGAGAGGAAGCTGCAGGAGTAGAATTGTCGTCTGCATTTGGCTAACCTGACTGTGAATGGGTGGGACCCAGTTGCCAGTCTGGTTGCACAGAGAGCTAAAATAAATTGTAGAGAACTATGATATCCCATGGTTTGAAGTGGCATATCCTATAAAAAAAGAACCAGATATCCTTTTTCTATAAAGTTAGAAATTTAATCTTATCTTATTTACGGGAATATATAGAAAATATTTCATGCTAGTAAATTATTTGCCCTCAAAGCGATGTAGAAAACTTTTCTTAAATAAATAAATCTCGTTTATAAATATATTCTTGAGGTAAGAAAGGAAAGACAGGGAAACATGACGAGTATAAACAGCTGCTGAAAATGATAAGCGGGACATTTTAACACATTTCAGATAAAGTTATCAAGGGAAATTTGTTGAACCGAAGACTCCATACCTTGTGTAAGAAGCGATGTATTATATGCTTAGACGAAATAATTTTAGAAATTGCGGGTCAGAATAAAGAGATGATAAGATAATTTAATAGACTAACATAGGAAATTCACTTCAAAATTTGAAAGTGAAAGCCGAAAAAATGTCTAAGTTAATGGAAAAATGAAGAAATTTCTATAACGGTATCCGTGGTGTCAAGCCCGGTGTGTACTAACGAACTCCCTGACCGGGAAAAGCCCAAATCTGATTGGGGGCCCTTAGTAGTTATTTGTGATTCTTGATATCTTATTAACATTTGCATTTCTCTCCATACATTTATATCCGTTAAGCTAAATTAATCTTGTCTTAATTATTTTAGTAAGACAGGAATGATAGCAATTTACAGATAATGAAATAGGTGTATGTGGAGTGCGATTGTCGTCTACATACTGGATAAATATATATTTTTGAAAAGAGATAATAGAGTTTAACGTATTTATTTCATTTACAAATAATTCTAAATGGTCATTTTAATTGCATTCTACTCTCTTTTTCTTCGCACATATATGCCTTGGAGACAGTGACGTCATTCCTCTAAGCTGTATGAATTCAGTGTTAGGCTTGATATCTATTATTAAGCCATCACTCAATAAATCACCGGCTTAACTAATAAAACTACAACTTTTAGACAAAATTTGACTTTATTCATCAACATAATTCCCTTCTAGGGTGATAATCTGATACCAACGCTTCTCTAACAATTCGAAGCCTTTCCTTGTGAACGATTTGACTTTGGCCTCCAAATACGCCTTAGTTTCCGATATCACTTCTTCATTGGAGCGGCAAATCTCTTTCCCTGGAGCATTCTTTTGAGGTTTGCAAACAACCAGTAGTCACTGGGGGTTACATCTGAAGAATAGGATGAATGCTAAAGCAATTCGAAGTGCAATTCATGTAGTTTTGTCATAGTTGCGATCGACTTTTGACACGGTGTGTTGTCTTAGTGAAAGATCATTTTTTCTTATTATTTATCGCAGCTTTTTTGGCGATTTCTTCCTTCAAAAACACCTATAATGCCATATTATATTTGCTATTGATGATTCTTCTTTTCTCAAGGTAATCAATGAACAAAATATTCTGTGCATCTCTAAATACCTAGGCTATAAATTGCCTACTGATATTTGCGTCTTTGGTCGCTTTGGACGGTTTCGCCTGCTGCTGTCCTCTCAGCTGGCTCCCGATTTGACTTCGGAGAGAAGTGTTGAATACATGTTTCATCCATTGTCACATATTAACGCAAAAACTCCTTGTTGTGTTGAAACATTTGCAAATCGCGCTATGAATCGTCGATGAGTTTTTGCATTTGATTGATTGTTAGCAAAAGCTGCACCAACTTTGAAAACAGCTTTCTCATTGACAAATGTTCATGCAAATTGGTGAAACACTGCCTTCTGATATATTTGGTTTTTTAAGATCTCATGCAACTTCAATTTACGATCGGCCGAAACGACAGATTTGTTGTTTCCCACGACAACTACCGATTTGGGGCTACGTGAGCCTTTCAGCATAATTTGTGTCTGTACGGCCACGTTTAAAGTCAACACACCGTCGTTTTCGACGGAGCAGAGTCTGAATAACACTTATCAAGCCATTGCTTTGTTTGAACAGTAATTTTCCCATGAGAAAGCAATGCTTTATCAACACACGAAATTAAAATGTTTCCACTGTTTTGAAAATTTGCAACAGTAGCTTTACTTAAATAACTGTAATTTGTAAACTAATAATCTGATTAGACCCAAATATTGTCACGTGCCATTTGAAGGTTTGTACTTCATAAACAACATAGATTTTTTATTAGTCGCGCATGTATATGTCAGACCCGGAACTAATTGTGCGATGTGTTAATTGCTTGAACTTTTAAAATACGCAGAAATGTGCAGGAATTCATCTGTTATGAGCATTTACGATTGGGAGTTGGACAACTTTATATTATTACAATAACGAAACATCCTTCGTTAACAAAAACAAGACAGATAAGAAGAGTTATGCTTACCTACCCTTCACTTCACTCACCTTCCCAGTATTAGGGATTTATCCATTTATCTTCTACATATATATCTACATTTCTAAAATGAGGTGTTGTAATTATTCACATTGTTTACATTATTCGTAATATTGTTCTCAGCTCTATTGCTATATTCACGACATTTTCGTCCTTGAACGTACCAACCTTCTTCAGGTTATTGGAATTTGTTATGCCGACAATCTTCGTCGTCACTGTTATGTCGTGAGTAAGAATAAATAACTCAACAACAGGAATAGGTTAATTGTTGTATTCCGTGAAAATAGTATTTAGAAAGGTTATTAGTATCCAATACAAGAATAAAGGTTAATCGTCCCAACATTCGTAAGACGTAGTATGAGCAATGGGTACTTCCGGGTCGTCACCGGAAGTCTACGACTGACTTGTCGATCGGCTGCTCGGCACACTCTCCTACGTAGATGCCACCATTACTTTACATAGTAATGGAATATTCCATTATAGCCGAATAGGCGCAGGCGTCCCAACAGAATTTAGAACCGAACTATTTATTTTGATCTCTGGGGGTTTTTTTTTCTCGTTTCATGGGTCAATCTACTGTATCTACAGCAGAGGCGAACAAAAAACCTAGAAAATTGAGTAAAAGGGAGATAACTAAGACATAACCCAGTGACCGAAATAAATGATCCTGTTCGAAATTCTAATCACATTTGTCTCCGTTTTAGTATTGGGTTTTCGGTTCCTTTTAATTTTTCTCCTTTTCTTTCTCTCCAAATAACCTCTTGTGTCTTAGTGTTATGATCGATTTACTTGGGGTGAATGTATTAATTAAAATAAGACGTTAAACCGAAAATGATATACGTGTATGTCGATCTGCAAAGGGGTTTCTGCATCTGTTTACTTTTTTTTATCATATATTTTAGGTAACAATATTTCCATTGTTTCCATTACTCTTTGTAAATCTTTCAGTCTTACTGA
Source organism: Ascarosepion bandense (assembly GCA_037127315.1). Lineage (NCBI taxonomy): Eukaryota > Metazoa > Mollusca > Cephalopoda > Sepiida > Sepiidae > Ascarosepion > Ascarosepion bandense. The sequence goes on along the minus strand of JBBBDQ010000779.1, from coordinate 970,775 downwards.
CTTTATCGCTTTTCATGGGAGTAAAATGATTAAAACAAAACTCCAAATAGTAGTTCTTATCTTCCGCTATTGGTCTTGCTGAGAACTTTTTTGTTGAATATTACTCTCATTATAATAATCTATAATTGACATAATGACAAAAATGCATGTTTTTTAATTGCTAAATATATACAGCTTTTTGTTTATACCCTTTATTACCTGATTATAGAAGGTCAGAAAAAACAATTGAATGCACCATTCTAAAGGTAAATATAACGTATGGCCCTGTTAGTAGATAAAAAATAGATCTGAAATTGATTCAACACTGGTGAATATCTTTGGACGTATTTGGTTGCTATTGGTTTTCTTTGACTCATAGGTCTTGCGATTTGATCACGTGAAAATGAATGATGAGGTGAGAGACGTCGCGTATCTATTATAAATGTATGGTGATCTATAGGGAAATATACGACGTCCGATGAACAACAAGAAACGTAGCTTCATCCAGTTTGTGCGAATGCCTATATGCGAATGTATTTGTAAATATGCAATTTTATATCTATATCTATATCTATCTATCTATCTATCTATCTATCTATCTATCTATCTATCTATCTATCTATCTATGTATATATATATATATATATATATATATATATATATATATATGTATGTGTGTGTGTATTCATATAATTATATATGCATATATGTTCTTATCTGTGAATGCTTACTTCTAGATGTAATATTATATATGCAAATGCATATTTACGCATACAAATTTTCACATACAAAATATATTCATACACACATGCACAGAGCCAAGAATACACAGACACAATAGCAGAGATATATGAATATATAAATGCTCAGATAAATAGTTGAGCATATTTTGTCCGTGTGCGAAGGGGCGCTGAAAATACTTAAGCGTATCTATGTTTGTTTGCTACAATCGTTGTAGCTGGTTATGTCGTCAGATCTGGAATTTATTTGTCTAACCAAATTCAATCAGAACATTGAATAGCTGGTCATGTACGAAAAATGCGCTGTTCTAGTAATATAAAATACATTTGTTTCTGTAATCAAGATGCCCATGCACACACACATACACACACGCGCGCTCGCGCGCACACACACACACACACACACATATATATATGTCTGTGTGTGTGCGCGTATATGCAGGTTTCGTTAAAAATGACTAAGTCTTTTCATGTTTTCTTATGATATCCACATGCAAAAGAAGATTAAAAATAATGGAGACATTACTTAAAAAAAAAAAAGGAAACCTGAAATTAATAATAGCAATTATGAACACAGTAGCAACGTGCTTACCGTTTTCAGAACTGAACATACACATGACACTCTATACATATATTTATTTACTAGTAAAACAAAATTTATTCTTGATAATGGCTAAAACTACAGCCAAAAGAGCTCGAAAATACAAAACCTTTTGACAATTCTTATATAACTTCAGTTCTGAAAAGAAAAAACATAAAAACACATGAAAAACTATATAAAAAAGAACTTAATTTTAAGTCTTTCTGTGTAAAAAAAAAATCACCATAAATGAGACATTGTTGCTCAAATACACAAGATAGATAGAGAGATAGATAGATAGATAGATTAAAAACAGAGAAAAAATTTTCTTTACCACCGCGTTTCGTCCTCTGATTTTATCCAGGTAAATGCAAGATCTTTTTTTATAATTCCTTACATTAATCAATGGAAGATTGTTTTAAAATCCTTATATTTATCTCTCTCACACACACACACACTCACACACATACACACACACACACACACACACTCGTGAGTATATATATATATATATATATATATATATATATGCACAATTGCTATTTCCATGCTATGTTCTCTTATAAACTAAATTCCGTAGTCTCCCCACACATGACCTTTACAACTGGGGCCTGTCATGCCACTTACACAAGGATGAATCTTCCCCATTTCCTTCGTGTTCCATTAGTAAGAAATAAGTTCCGTCCGGATGGCTTCTTTCCAAGGATCTTTTGCTAATTCCTATAATTTTTACCTATTCAACTATAGAGTTGATTGTTATTTTTACTACATATGCCAATAAACTTCGTCTTGTTTTTGCTTATATATATATATATATATATATATATATATATATATAGTGACGTACCCACGATTTTTATTAACGATTTAGGCCTAAGGCCAAAATGTACTCACAAAGAAAAGTCCCGGTTAGATATAAAAGAAAAATAAATAATTAAATGAAAGGTCTAATGTCTTTAACTGGCGAGCGAATATGCCCTACGATCAGCCATACTCTTTCCTTCTCTTCACACTTTCCTTTCTTCCTTATCTACTCCCTCACACAAGCTACGAGTCTGCGAAGTTGGAGCGACCGCGGCAAAGAATGATCTGATTTCCAAAACCTTGCTGTTACCAGGAGGTCAGTCATAAGTGAAAACCTTGGCGGTCACGCAAAGGTCGCGTGACCCGCGCATCAGCGGAGGGAGAACCCACGTGACTGTTTTTGGGAGACCCAAAATCAAAAGAGATATTCCAGTTCCTGTCCACCAGGTGACAGATAAAGGTCACTAAGAAAAGACTCGTCCCGACTTCGGATGACTACCCACAGAATTGAAGGCTGCAAAGTTTGTCGGCTATAAATGAAAACGGCTGCTATGAAGCTGGACTGACCGACCAAACGACTCTACGAGATATCGTGAATTCCGAACAATCCCAATTTCTCAAAGGAGAAGGAACCAGAGAAAATGGCCGGCCTCCATGAAATATTATTTTAAAACAGAACTTTCGCTTCGGCGACCCAATGTCTTTCTGTGAAAACGACGGACAGATAAGTGATACTTTGGCTTGATCTTTTGTATTATATGTGTATTTGTATTCGCTCGCTCCTACTGTTTTCTTTATAGTCCCCTCCCGCTTTTGCTAAACGAACTTTCGTTTTCCTTTTTTTTTCTTATATGTTATAAATAAATGTTTTATTTTGGAATCCGTCGTTTTGCGTCTGTTCTTCGTTGACTTCCGTGTGTTGCGTCCCCTTCTGAGTGAAGACCGAGAAAGAATCCCACATTTTCTTTTTTTAACCTGCGGTTCGGCTATATGCAACCAGTTCGTAACAATATATATATATATATATATATATATATATATATATATATATATATATGTAATTTATTACATATAAGTATGTTATAATATCATTAAAGTAGCTATTTTTTTCGACACTTTTTGTGTCTTTTTAGCAAAATTATAACATACTTATGCTATAAATTTTTAATAACTATTCCTCACTCTAGTTTGTACTGAACACTTTTTTTTAGAATATTGTTTTTATGGATACGGAGTTTCATTCCATCAATACCAAATATATATATATATATATATATATATATATATATATATATATATGTTTCAATATACCCATATACGCAGTGTATCTATTAAAAAATGTATGTGTTCATTTATTAGAAAACATATTTGACGCATAGGTGTTTATTAAATGTATAGAATTTGATTGTTAGGTACGTATGTAGTAGAACGAACAGTCGAATACAATGTCCGAAGAAAGTTAGAAATACTCAGATGAGAATATAAGACAACTAGGTTAGAGATCAGGAAGAAATTCTATTTGTTATCTTCAACCAAACAAAAAGGAAGAAATTCCCAGTGGAAAATAGGTATCTGATTATTTGAATTGATTGATGTAATTTATGGAAAAAGAAAAGTAAAAGGAATTCAAATTTCGAAAGACTTGTAAACAACACTGAGACCAAGAAGGTGTGGTAACAACAAAGGGGAAAAAAACTTGGAAAGTTGACTTGCCAAAGGGCCTACAGGGTCTACAACAGTCGTGAATATGACAACAAAGGTGAGTACAACAGTCTGAATGATGTAAATAGCTACGATACCTCATCTCTGAAATATAGACAGAAATACAAATATCTTAGACTCAACCCAGGCGTCAAATGGTACTCGTACGTATGAAACAAAAGTTCGACACAGAGATCCGCAGGCCAATTGGCACCCCGAAAAATGCGTTTCAGAATCTGAGTAAAGTATTAAGAGACAGGAAACTTTCACTAGAAACAAAAAAGAGAGTACCAGATTGCGATGTGATGTCAGTTCTTCAGTATGGCACTGAATGCTGGACAATATTATCAAAGATGAAGGAAAAACTTGAAGCAACTGAAATGTGGTTCTACAGTAGAATGCTGTGTATACCATGGACAGAGCATGTGAGTAATGATGAGGATTTTCGAAAGGATAGAAACGAAAATGAAATTAATACTGAACATCAAGGGATAACTGAAGTTCCTGGGACATGCAATGAGGAAGGAACGCTTGAAGAACCTGATACTAACAAGCTAGATAGGAGAAAGGAGACAGAGAGAAGCAGCGGATAACATATTTGAAGGGCCTGAGCAGGTGGATGACAGAACGGCTGTTGCGTGATATTACAGGAGAAAGCGTGCTAAGTGCCACCGGAGATAGGGAGACGTGGAAGGCCAGGATCGCCTACACCCTGAAAGGACAAGGCTCATAGAAGAAGACGGATGAATCATCGCTAATGATGCAGGAGAAATAGTCGATTTCAACGCAATAAGTATAGGAATACTCGTGCTATCATCTATCTTTATAAGAGCCAGATCAGACTGAAAATGAAGATTTGTATGTGCGCGCGTGTGTGTGCGGGGTTTTAGTTGGTGCAATAGTTACTATACTGCAGAAAGCAATCTGCAAACACATTTTCTATTCTAATGGAAACCGCTTATATCATTATTTACATTCGAATAAATATCTTTATCTTTGTTGTCATTACGTCAAGGTTTCGATCGTTAAGCGTTTCGACTTTCTTCAGGTTCTTCGCGATGCAGATAATCTTCAGAGAATTTAGAACTGTACACTTTATTTGTGCGTTGTGATGTCGTGGATATCGGCTCGGAACGAGAAATCGGGGAGCCGAGTTCAAATTTCTGTTGAATTCGTTGCATTCAATTACGCGAAAAAGTTATTAATACGTCTCTTCCTTATGGGTTAAATAACAGGACAGATTGGGTTCTATAGCCTTGGCTGACAACCAGTTTACTGCAGAAAGTAATGACAACCTACCCCGGGATAATCTTCTACGCAGTCAGTCATGTCTCTTTCGAGACATGATCGCCCAAGCGTCTATCACGTATGGCAGCTGACTGACTGACAGTTTATTTCAACTTCTTATGTTAATAGTTCCCGATATATTGTCTATGTCAAGGCATATCTCGTTTTGTGCCTTAAAAAAAAAATTACTCAATGATTGCGTGTCCTGTTTCCACTACATCTCAGTCAGCACTAACTGGCCCTGGGTTTGAACTCACAACTTATATCACTTTCGCGTAGTGATCTTTGAAAGAATATATGCATGCATGCAAGTTTGTCTATGATTTATTCGATCGTCAGCCATTTTGATTATGGTCTTGTCATTGACTCAGTGCGGTAATAGACAGAAAAATAGGAATGTATTTGAGTAATCCATTTTTCATAATTACCTCGCCTGTCCAACGATGCTTATGAAATTCATTGACGAAGGAGCAAAGTCTGACAGTAACATATCTATGTAGGCAGATATCGACAGACTCGAGATAAAAACAGATCTTAGCTGAACTAGCCAGGTCAGTTAATGATGGAGCGATTGGATCGCTTCGGAATTCTCTTCTTTTTTCTTTTAACCATCGCAAATATTAATGTATATTTTTAAGAGAAAGTTAAAAGTAGAAGAAGATTGCGCAAATTATATGACTTGAGGCGTATTCTAATAGCGAAATATTATTTCCAATATCGAATGAAAGAACAGTTTACTAAACTGTCATGTAACATTAGTCTTCCTTTAGGACAGTGGATGCTGGACAATCACCTCATCTATGAAAAAGAAATTTGAGACAACAAAAATCCGGTTCTACAGAAAAATTACTGGACATATAAGTAATGATCAAGTTTTAAGGATCTTTGACCGAACATGTGAACAACGACGAAGTTTTGAAGAAAGTGGAAACAAAAAGGAAACTAATACCTAAAATCAGGAAGGGGCAGTTGAAGTGTCTCGGGCATATAATGAGGAAGGAGGGCCTGAAAAATCTGCCACTCACGGAACAGATAGAGGACAAGAGGCACAGACGAAAACAATACACAACATACTTAATAAGGGGACCTAGACATGGTGTAATGGTTAACAAGCTTGTCACGCTAGATCAATTACAACTGAACTGTGTGCTCGATCTTAACTAGGTGTCCCATACTATCGGTTTTGTACCAAATCTTAGCTACACTTAGAAACTAATTTTGAGTTCAATTTTGACTAGGTGCCCCGTAATATTTGGTTTTGTTCCACATCTAAGCCGCGCTCAGAATCTCACCATAACATACATAATGAGCTTGCGTAAATGAATAGCGGGACAGGGCTTAGGGGAAATAGCAGAAAAACAAAGTTTACTAAAAGCTACAAAGGGCAGGAAGTTGTGGAGAGCTATGATCATCAACATTCTGAAGGAACACAGCTCATAAAGAAATATAGTGTCTGAAAAAATAAATTAAAATCCTTAAAAACATAATGAGGAAAGAGGGCGTAGAGAATTTCACGTTAACAGGGCGTATTTAAAGCAAGTTTGACAGCGAAAAGCAGCTAATAATCTACTTAACGAGTAAATGGGTGGCCGAAATAGGAATATCAGATAATTTCTTTTTTTATTCACGTTTACGCCAAGTAAGGCAGTAAAGCCACTAAGACACTATGACTTACTCGGTGTGGAAGAATTAAAACTCAAAAACATTACTAAAGACAGATAACAAAAGAAGAGTAACCAGAGGATTGCAGATAGCGATTGAAATTGCATTTACATTTTTGGAGATAAAAGTTGATGGAAAGCTAGAAGTGAGTTTCACACGCAAAAAGTGCGAGAAAAGAATCTGTTAGCATAGAATGATGGCTACATCTAGCCAGCTCAACAATATATTTGATGAGACCTCGTCGCCAGTCCAGTAATGCGCTTAAATTGAAAGATCTCGGCACTAGAAGGAAGAGCTCATCTAAACAGTTACCATGAAAGCTTTTATAGAAACGGCACAGGGAGGCTACCTGACGGCGTTGGGAAAGTTACTGAAGAATAGACTCAAGGTTAGGATCAATAATATTGCTGTTTCTTCTTTCGATTTTTTTTCAAGAAGATTTAGATAAATATCTGGAGCACCGAACCATATGTGATAACGAAAGGAGGAAAGTTATATCGGACGTTGTAGAGAGTCATGATCCTCGAAACCCTGAAAAAACAGGGTATATAGGGGAAAAAGAATGTCGGTTGTAACCCCATTACCCACTAGTGACACATTTTTACGGATGTTTTTTATTGAGTGGACTTTTCTAGATTAACGAAGGGTATCAATATCTGCCTGCCTTGCTGTTTAATACAGAGCAGTGGGGAAGAAATGTGTCCATACATTTCACTCGTGTATGCAGGCGAATATAAATACAATGCACTTGACCGGAATTCGAACTTAGCTCTCCAATTTCACTTTCAGAGTAAAAAGACAGGAATGATAAAGACAGAAAGTCGACGAAAATAGGATACAATTATAGCGTTTTTTTTTATAAATACCTGATTTTACTAACTGTTAAATGTGTCAATGGTGTATCGTTCAGTGAAAACGTGGAGTGCCTGACCAACTATTATTTATTTTGAATTCAGAGCAAAATTAAACTGAGAAACTTTCTACCAACGAAAAGAAAAATGTATAAAAAATTGTTTAAGAGAAAAATAGCTTTTAAATCTAACATATATCTTTTCAGATGCGTGATAAAAACTAAAGGTAAAGATTAGCGTTTGTTAAACCAATCATGGCAAGAAATAAACAGTAAAATTCTGGTATAAAATCAACACACATATCCCATAAATTTATACGTGAATGTTTATGTGTTTATTTGAGAGTTGACCTTAATGCGAATGTAGGTTTATATTCGAATTTTTGTAAAAAAAAAAAAAAAACTAAACGAAAATCTAGAGAAGTAAAAGGATAAAAGTTTAAATGATAAAGTTTAGATAATAAAGGAAGAAATGTAAAGAAAAAAGAAGAGATTAATAAGGTTTACGAAGAATATCAACTGAGCAATATAAAAGTTTATAAAGAAAAATGAATACTGAGATAGGAAAGAAAAAATGATAAATGAGAAAAGAATCAAAGGAATGTAAACGTAGAAGAACGAAAGTAAAAAGATAAATAATAAAATAAAGAATAAATGCTGAAGAGAAAATTA
>JBBBDQ010000779.1:912500-957500 GCA_037127315.1 Ascarosepion bandense | reverse complement strand
AAAGATGTGTAAACAGCGGTGAGTTGATACTGTTTTTAAAATCTACCGTTTTCACAGAGTGCTCAATAGACCGGCGAGAGCGTAAATAATCATTAGTTGTTGGTCATGATTAAATTAGACCCGTACCCAGCTGTATTAAAAAGTGCTCAATGCATATAAAATGTAGAACTTTTAAATATTTTTCATTTAGAAATGTGTTATTTCCGCAATCTACCTAGATTCAACCTTTCGATGTCTTTAGCCGATTATTAACTAATTTTCCAACGATTTTCAAACGTACGATAGGGATTTTTAGGCGTTCGTGTGTTTGTGCTACACACACACACACACACACATTTACTTGGCAATAAATAGTAAAAAATAGTATGAAATACATAATTTTTGAAGATACTGGGGTGGCCTAATAATTATAGCCGGTAGTGTGTGTGTGTATATGTGTGTGTGTGTATATATATATATATATATATATATATATATATATATATATATATAAAGAGACCACATACATATGTGTTGCTCAATCGTGAGCACGTACATTATTTTCTCTATATGTGTCCGGCAAGCCTGGGTGATATTCAGTGTTACCAATTCGTTTTCTCCAGAAACTATTCTGTGACACACCTTTATTTTCTTCACGCTTTTATGTCAGACTTCATTTTGCCAGATTCTTGCGCTGCTACTGTCTGCTAAAGTGAAAAAAATTATCTGTGGTTATTTATTTTGAAGGGACAAAGCCAAAATGTCATCACCCGCTTTAAAAAATCTTAAGCCAGCATAATGTAATAGACTTATTGGAAGCATATATATATATTGCCTTATATATGTGTGTGCTTATGTGTGCATGCTTGTTTAAGTGTGTACACATTCAACAGCATATGTATAAGTAAACATATTGACAGTTTATTTTGTATCAGCTGACATATAAGTTTTATATATTTTCACGTACACAGGCAAATAAGAAATACAGTCGCACAAAACACAAATGCATGAAAATACTCCTACGTGTCATACTTTTAACCACTACAAATTATTTAATGGCCATCTTTACATCAAAGTGCCTACCTTGGGCGAAAATTTTTGAACCTATTAAATGAAGACCTTTATTTACGAATAATGATTTTGTTCGGTCATTTTTTTTTGTGTCGCTCTTTCACTAGAATTTTAATTTTGATTTTTTTTTTGAAAAGCCAAATTTTCCTCGCATAAAACTCTTGATACCTTTATATTCTATATATATATATAAAAAAAAAAGATTTCATTATCAGACATTACATTTTGGAGTGGGAGATCTTACAAATTTGATTTTGGAAATGTTAAATATTTAGTATTCAAAGAAAATAAATTGATTTTTAATATATATATTTTAAAGTATAAAGAACAAAGTGATATTTCGCTTATTCATTGAACGGGAAAACTAAGTTTTCTCACATTCATAATAAAAAAGTATTATATATTTTACTAGAATATATTTAAAAGAATATTTTTTATCTTGAGTTTTGTGATGTCAAATGATATTAGAAATTTATGGAATTTATTAACATTCTGTGGGCGCTTGCCGAATGGTTAGCTTTCCGACTGTGAGACTTAGGTTCTAATCCCACCATGGTCGATTTATGAATATTACTTCTTCATATCAGTTTGAGGATACAATCTTATTGTGCTGGGATCATACCACATTTTGATTCAAACAATAAGCCTATCTAGGAATAGATTGAATAGACTTGATCACTCATTTCCTTATTGTCCAGCTGCTGATGTAATCAGGAATGTTTCTGTATTGAAGTCCACTACAGATATATAAGATTGTGTGGATCGATACTGTCCACACGCGCACTCTCTCTCTCTCTCACTCCCTCTGTCTGTCTGTCCCTCTCTCTTAATATGTGCGTGCGTAAATGTGAGTGCATATATATCTGAGAGAGTGAGAGAGAGAGAGCGAGAGAGAGAGATGGAGTGTGAGATGTAACCATCCGTAGTTTTTTACTATTTAAACACACACAAACAAGCGCAAAAAAAAATTTGTAAAAATCAACCATATACACGGATAATTTTAGACACACACACACACACACACACACACACGCACGCACACACACACACACACATGTATTTGTGTGTGTGTGTTTATAGAAATCATCAAAAAGTATGGACGATTACATATCTCTCCCTCTCTCTCTCTCTCTCTCTCTGTCTCTCTCCATCTCTCACACGCACACATACCTTATTGCGTATTTTGGCAGCAATACTTATCTATTTCATTCAATTTTCATTACAAATATAGACAAGGTGCTGCAGTTAACTTTTTAAAAAGTAAACAGCATATATATATATATATATATATATATATATATATATATATATATATATATGAGTTGAATATATGGCTCGGAATCCGACAAGATGAATAAAGTAGTAGTAAAGAACAAGTAGGAAATAAGTGTCTTTAATCTAAACATGTTTCACAATATTCATCCATTGCTTTACCAAACGTGACACGTATCGGACCAATGAAACCGTACCTCAGTGCACATAATGTCTCTCAGATTTTTAAATCATTCGTCTTTAATGAATTTCTGAAGAAGCTTGTTAAAGTGTAATATGTTAGATTAAAGACACTGTTTCCTACTTATTCCTTACTTATTGTATTCATATATATATATATATATAGCGTGTAGCAAAAGTATATACCATTTTAATTTTACAATAAGAAATTGTTCAACTTAAGTGATATTTACTTCTAATATTTTATTGAACAAACAATGTTTAACTAAACAGAGATAAAAATTGAGAAACATTGTCTTTGTGGACTTTCCTGCCAATTTTCTCATTTGATTGTGTGCAAAAATATTTAACGTCTATACAATAAATAAAATAAAAATGGTATTTTAAAACTATTTTCACTTATTTCGATATGGTTTGCACTTCATCAAATCACAGGTCGTCTTCAACATATGTATTAAACAAGCACATATTTCAATCGGCACATAGTGATAACAAGTCTGATACACAACAGACTGTTTCTGTCCCTAAACGTATTTAAATGGTTACAACAAAGGAATTGTCAAATTATATGCAACAGAAGATTATGAATTTGCACAAGGACATTAAGGGGCATCGAAATGGGGTTTCGAAAAGATTTAAATTCGCTCGTGAATACAATTGGTGCAGTTGTTCGAAAGTGTAAAAATATGATACTACTAAAAATATTCAAAGAAGTGATCACCCGTATAAATTAAACGAGGATACTGAAAGATATATAGTCCGGAAGAAGCAACCATTTTTTACTCAAAGAGAAATTTAGAACGATCTAAAAAATGCTGGAATTGAAGTTAGTAAAAATTCAATTAAGAGACCACTGAATTGTACAGGCCTGTATTCCAGATCACAAAGAAAGACACCATTATTAAAACGTAAACAAGTGCAAGACCATTTGAAATGTGTTAAAAAAGATGAACATGATCAGATAAATTCTGGAAGAAAGTTATTTCTTCAAATGAAACAAAAAATGGGCTTTTCGAGAGAAACATGTTCATCCAAGTATGGAGGAAAAAAGGAACTGAATACAACCTAGTAAACACCATCCCAACCGTCAAATATGGGGGTGGAAGTGTAATGATTTGGGGTTGTTTTTCGTATTGCAAAGTAGGAGAAACGAAAGTCATCGAAGGAAGAATGAATACAGTAAAATACAAGCAAATCTTATCAACCCATCTATTAAAAACTGCAACTGCTTTGGGGATTGACTGCGATATTGTATTCCAATAGAACAACGATACAAAACACAGAAGCAGAACAACTGAACACTGATTCAACGAAAATGAAATTGTTGTTCTGGAATAGCTTTGCCAGTCACCGGATCTCAATCTAATAGAATATTTATGGAAAATCTTGAAGTTGAGAGTACGCGCAAGAGATCTAAGAACATCGGGGAACTGAAGAAAGGCCGTGAAGAAGAACGGGTGAAATCGCTAAAATCTTTTGGCAATAAAACGACTTCAGGCTGTTATGGTAGAACAAAGGATACCTTTACACACAGTCAAATTTGAAAATTAGCAGTAAAAGTAATAAAAACAATATTTCTCAATTTTTCTTGTTGTTTAGTTGGACAATCTTCATTGAATTATTTAAAGTATCATTCAAATTGAAAGATTATTTTTCGTGAAAATTATAAAAAGCCGATGTGTTAAATTCTTTTGCTTCCCACTGTATACGCGTGTGTGATTTAATCGTCTCTACTTTTAGATGATTTCTAAAAACACACACTTACATATATATATACACTTGTTTGTGTGTGTGTGTGTGTGTGTGTGTGTGTGTGTGTGTGTGTGTGTGTGTGTGTGTGTGTGTGATGCCGCCATAAAAATTAGAATGATTCATAGCAGTTACTGGACTTAAGAAACTTATTTTTAGGAAAAACTGTTTAAATAGGAACATGGATTTTCATCAATGTTAGCACTGGTTGCTCGGTAAATGAATACCAATTATTTTTGTTAATAAGGAAACGGCTAATAGTACCATTACATTTGTATTATATGTATTTTTAGAATGATAGAATCAGTAATTAGAAACTGTTTCTATGACTTTTGTTGAAACTGATCAACATTCTGTTTTGATTTCAAAGTGTAACGTAGTTACCCGCTTTGATGCATGTATTATTCTACTTTTAACCATTGCAGATCAGGGATTAATAACAACTGATAATAATCTTCAAATCGATGCATGTAGGATGGGATATGCTTCGGCATTGTTTATTGACAAGAAGATTATTTTAGATCTTTATAATTCATTCAGTCTTACAAAGCAAAACCAAGATATTGTTATTATTAATTATTTGGAAAAGAAAATAATGATATTTTTTCGCTATATTTGTTAAATTAGATATTTGATCTGAGATTGGATTTGATTTCAAAATGTTCTTAAAAAACCGGCTGGAAATGTTTTTACGGACTATGGAATAAAGTTTTATGTGTCCGCATTACTCAAATTGGATCATAAAATATTTCTCCCAAAATTTGCTTTCATGTTGTGCTATCGACTTTAATTAACAATCTTTGTTAACCTTAATTGCAAAAACCATCAACTGATAAAACGAGAAATGGCAAAACATTTCATTACAAATAATTGGAGTAGATAGACTAAACTATCGCCCGGTTCACACTCCACCCACGTCTATTGAACAGGTGAAGAGGTTCATCCCTTGTTTCCTGTTTAGGATGCTGTTTCCGGTTTTCTCTTTTCCAATCTTTTCACTCCTTTCTTTCCTTTTTATTTTTATTTTTTTTTCAATTGGAATAAATAGACTAAACTATCGCCCGGTTCACACTCCACCCACGTCTATTGAACAGGTGAAGAGGTTCATCCCTTGTTTCCTGTTTAGGATGCGGTTTCCGGCTTTTTCTTTTCCACTCTTTTTACTCTTGCGTAGCCCCCTGCGCATCAGTGGCGTTATCGCCTTGCTTGGGTGATATGATTAAAAAAAAAAATTAACAAATATTTTTAAAACATGGTCGGTTGAATTTCACATTATCTCCAACAAACAGGAAGAAGAGCATTTTAAACATTAAAAAGAAAACATTCTGATGCGGCCTCTTTATAATTTCCCGCCTCTGAATAAACTGTCAAATACACGTGTCTTCTTTTGACGTTTAACTTCTTGTATGTTATAAAACACATTTCCAAAATGCGGTTAAAACTTATACTCAGTTCTACATTTGACTCTCTTTGTATTTAGTGGCACAGCATTTTCGACAAAATAAAAAAAAATAAAAAAATAAAAATAAAACAAAATTAAAAAAATAATAATAAAAATAGGATCATACCATTAACATTGCACATCCTCTATTTACAGATGCTGTAACGTATCTTCCTTTTTCCTTTTCTATGATTACGTTCATGGTAATTGTTCTGATAAAATTTCATCTATTTTACCTAAACCTTATTAATTTAAGCGCAGTACTCCATTGGTGGCAATGTCTCAACATTTTACAGGTGAAATGGCTGTATGTAGCCGTAAGTTCTATGCTAACGCCTTCTTCTGTCGCACTTCTTGCTTGGGGACTCTTTTCCGGTTTGTTGCTTCTCAGTCAGCTTCGAACTTTGAAAATATAAATGCCATGTCAATCATTAACTTCTATCTTTTTAATTGTTATACTTTTATTTTCCTCTCAACTTAATAGTTTTTTCTTCCTATTGATTAAAAATAGCATATCTAGAGAATATAATTTGCAATGATCAAAATCATATAATGATTAATGATAGTCTTCGTAATAGACAATGATTACAGCCTGAAGAAAATAAAAAAATCAGAAATTACAGACTGAGAATTCTATCTTCTCTGTGTGCTTGGATATGAAGAATGTCATCTTTTATGAAGTGATGATCTGTAATGAGATATATGCCTTAACTGGCGGAATTAGATACTCTATGTCAAAAAGCTTTACTTTATCAGTCGAAAAGGTGTGTTAACCTTGCATGACAGCACATTTTTCGAAGGATAGTTCTTTTGATTAATTTGTTTCTTGCAGCTTTTTTAATTGATTATTGAATTTTCAATTTTATTTTTCATATCACCCCGAGAAAGGTGGTAACGCCACTGATGCGCAGTGGGCTACGTAAGAGTGAAAAGATTGGAAAAGAGAAAGCCGGAAACCACATCCTAAACCGGGAACAAGGGATGAGCCTCTTCACCTGTTCAATAGATGTGGGTGGAGTGTGAACCGGGCGATAGTTTAGACTATCTACTCCAATTCAAACAAAAAAAAAAAGAAAAGAGTAAAATGATTAGAAAAGAGAAAACCGGAGACCACATCCTAAACAGGGAACAAGGGATGAGCCTCTTCACCTTCAATAGACATGGGTGGAATGTCTTTATTATGTGGATTGAAATTCGAATAAGCATGCTCATTTTGGTAGTCATATTAACAACTTTCCAGTCAATTTTCATTCCGGCTTTCAACATGTTTCTGTCGTTGTACTCGATAACCTACTCAGAAATTGAAAGCCCACTCTATAGTTCATACATCTTGATGGATTATTCTCAACACATTTTTCCTGATTAGGGAACCTTTTATATTAAGACATATAATAATTCAGTTAAAAGTTGAGTGCAAAACAAGTAAGCGGAAGACAGTTCCGCTAACAAGATGTTCGTGCGAAGAAACTGTGAGAATAGAAGTTAAAGTTATATTTAACAATTTCAACAGGAAAATGATGAGACCTTATTGCCAATCTAGTACTGCGCTTAAATTCATGAAGTTTACGCAACATAGAGGTAAGTTCATCAGAAGAGTGTTCATGAAAGTATTCATAGAAAAAAACAGGCAATTTAAGTTACGATGGTGAAAAAGTGACCAAAGCCTTGATGCCAGGTCAAGACTAATAATATTACATATTATTCTTTGTATTGCGCAGACAAATGTAGCACTTTATTCGCTCCTTACGTTTGTTGGAGTGTTTGTGAGTGTCCTTTATGCTTTTTTTAATACACTTGTGGAACTTTATGTTGAAATTTATTTTTAATCGTGTTTCAACGTCCTTTTTCAAACGTTACATTAATGACCCCTTGATTATTATTTGAATTCAAACCTTGAAACGAACCCCTTTGATAATGCGTTAGCCGAAAGGTTCCTAAGGTGAAAAGTATACTATAAAGTCTACTTTATTCAGATTTATATGTTTCTTATATGGATACAAAATTCTTTTGGCATATATATATATATAAAGACAAGAGGAAAACTGTATTTAAATCGCTTACGCGTTTCGCCCTGGGGAAAAAAAAATTATTTTTTAAAGTAATTTACCATGCTTAAAACAAAAAGCAAAAAAAAAAACGCCACAACATAAATTACATTACAGTCAAAACATTATAAAATAGCAACAGCGGAAATATAAAGCCACTGAGAATGGCCAGAGCAGTGGCTAAAAAATCTTAGAAAAATATTTACAGAACATTTTTAGATTAGTTATCTCTAGCAAAAAAAAACATGTTAAAATACAGAAAACATCAAATAGACAGAAAATAAAATCTTTCTTGTAGGTTGCTTTCAATTAAACATGCATACAAAAAAGGTTACGGCAACTTCAAGGACTCTGCAGCATAAAAGAAATAATTTACAAGTTAAATGCTAGTCAGTTAAGTGCCATACGTGAAACATGCTTGGGCGATCATGTCTTTTCGGAGACATGACTGACTGGGCAGATGGTTATCCCGCAGTAGATTGCCATTGCTTTCTACGGTAGACTGGTTGCCGACCAAGGCTATAGAACCCAATCTGTCCTGCTATTTAACCCATAACTGGAGGGAAGAGACGGATTAATACCTTTCCCAAGGGTATTTGTGCGTAAGTGGATGCAATAGATTCAACTGGAATTCGAACTCGGCTCCCCGGTTTCTAGTTCCGAGCCGATATCCACTGTACCACAATGCACATACATGATGCAAATAGCCAAAATAAAATATATTTGTGTTCAACCAACGACACTTTTAAGACAAGGTGGTTTAATGAGAGGTCTACATTCAAAATAGAATAATTAAAAAACTATACAAAATTAGCTAGCCACGTGTGGAAATTAAAATATGGAAAAGACGCAGATATAACATGGAGCATTGTAAAAACAGCCAAGCCTTACAACGGTAGAAAAATATGTAGACTGTGCCAAGAAGAAAAATTAGAAATTATGCTATTCCCAAACAAAAACGAAATGTTAAATGAAAGAACGGAAATTATAACTAAAGGCGTCCACACTAAGAAATACCTTTTAGGTTCATACAACCATAGATGAAAACGCCACAATTCGTTTTAATTTAAACATTACGCGTTCATGGATTCCCTGCCACGTGAGTGTTCAAATAAAACACCGTTACAAGAGCATAAAAACGGAAAACAGTAAAATCAGTTATTAAAAATTGCCTGAAGACACCACTCATGGTAGAAACCTGGGTAGCGAAATAACTCGTTTAAAAATGGAAAATATTCAAAGGTTCTACAATATAACTGTATCGAACACTTTTTATACAAATGTGTACTGGTCTAACCTTATTATGACCAAAAACTAAGTATTAAACAATCAATCAATCAATATATATATATATATATATATATACGCATTTTTCTACTCTGATTTTGTCTCACTAAATATTTAGGGAATGTATGACAGAAGCAGGTTTTGTTGAAACTAGAAGCTTCTAGACCTGAACCTCTACATTGGCAGTGGATTTTGTCATCAGTGCCATCATCAATGCCATCATCAATGCCATCATCATAAAGGAAGTGGTCAGCAGAGAAATAAAATAAAATTCTTGGACAGCATATAAGGCTGACGACGTAGAAAATTAATAACAAAATGGGAAAATGTTCTAGTGTCACGCCTTTCATCATTCATGCGATCATTTGACACCACTGACGCACTTAAAGGAATAAGAACTTTGTAATTTTAATCATTTACATTTAAAAAAATTAAATTAAATGTGTTTATATATATATATATATATATATATATGTGTGTGTGTGTGTGTGTGTGTGTGTGTGTGCCGGTGTTTGTGTTTACATTTCTATATAGATGCATATATATATATATGCTTGAAATTCAGTTTTCTATGAGATTTTCTTAGAGCTTTTCATTTTTTTACCCGTTCGCTATCTGCCGCTTTGCTAACAGCAAAAATATCCATTTCAACTTTAAAGTCTTCTTCGAATTAAAATGACATCAGATTGGCACACCTTTCGGCTAATGATATTTTCGTATTGCTCAATAGCTTTTGCCAGACAAAACGAGCAAGATTTCATCAAAATTATATGCGCAGTTTCGTCTGGATTGCGCGTGTGCATTTTAATTAAAGTAACATTTCTAAAAATGTTTCAATACAATTATTAAAAAACAAACTTTAAAGAAATATTTATTTTCCTCATCAAATAAGGTGAAACTTAGTAAAATAAAGCTTACAAATATCTTGTCTTTTTAGTGCTTAAATTAATTTTTTCGCGACTTTTAAATAATTCATTTTATTGCTCAGTACTGGTATGGGTTGTCTAGGCTGAGTGGTTAGCGAATGCTTTTTTTCAAACTCAGTCAAAATGTTGTGTGTTTATGTGTGTGTGTGTGCGCGCGCGCGCGCGTGTGTGTGTGTGTGTGTGTGTGTGTCTATGTTTAGATGTATATAAAATTAAAAAAAACACTTACAACTTACATATAAAAAACCGTGCGCACATGTAATACATTGGCGCATGTACAGCCAATCTGTGACAGACAAATAATCGGCTTTTCTCTACACTGAAGCTTTTCTTTTTGAAATAGCTTTGATAATATTTCTAATTATTCATATTTCTCTCGGAAAACTTCCTATGATGTTTCTTATTGTAAGCTTAAGTTTTATCGTGTAAACATTGTGCGCTGTGAACTTTTCAATAGTGGAAAAATGCATACTTTTGTATAATACTTGTCAAATTTGTATAAATGCACGTTTTTTAATATTTTTTTAAGATTCCAAGTACAAACGTACAGATATAATCACTTTGTGTCTCCATTTTATTCAAGTAAAATTTTCCACGCGAATTATTTAAGAAAAAATAGTCAAACATTTCTTTTAATTGCATCAAATCGTTTGGAATGCACTGCAAGTTTGACTTCAATTTTTTTCACGCCAAATCAAAAACAATTTGGCTATTTATTCAATGCTTTTTAATGGTTTCCATTATTTTTTTTCATAAAAAATGATTTAAATGAAACAAAGCAAATGTTCGTTTCTTTGAATTCAATTTAATTCTGAAATTTTCTTAATAATGTCAAACATTTTAGAGAAAAATACGAGTCTGTGATTGTTTTGATAATAATGATGATAATGATGATGATGGTGCTGATGGTAATGCCAAATGCGATTTAAAAGTCACTTATGTTATATTTGCAGCCGGGACATTAACGTTTTATCCAATGTTACTAATTTCTTTTCTAATTCAAAAACAATTTCAACCAAATATCATAATTTCTTTTAAACTTTATAGCCATGTAACAATATTTTATTCATATAATATTACCAGGCCTCGGAATATTGCGAATTCTTTCAAAATACATACATACTTGTATCGTTTTCCAACAATGTATTGAACACTCTTTGATACTAGCGTTTGTTTGTGTATATAACACGCTAAAATCTGCTTTCCTCCACCGTGGAATCTCCGATTGATTTCAAATCGGTCGGGTTTCAATCATAGCTAAAAGCAATCAGATGCCTAACCGTACGGATGAGCTGTGATATAGCAAAACAGGTTTGTCTGTCTATGACAATATATATATATAAATATATTTTTTATGCAGACGTAATTATATATATATATATATATATATATATATATATATATATAATTAAACAGGAAAACACGCAGTATGAGCAAAATTAATTTTTGATCTCTTTATAGAGATCTCTTTAATATTTTAGATTAAATAGATCTTTTTGGATTATCACACACACACACACGCACACTCATATATATATATATATATATATATATATATATATATATATATATATATATATATATATATTCTAAACATATGCTATTAAATATAAGAGACAATGAATGTCTATTATGTTTAATCATGAGCCGTTATAAACGTCGTATTTTTGCTTTAATTTCAGTTGAAAATAAAGACAAAAATTCTCCAACATTTGGATAATTATTTATTGGTTTTCTTCTAAGCTTTCGGCTCACATGAGCCATCTTCAGAGAGGTAGTTTAAACTGAAATATTATAAAATCCACCATCACCGACGATTTTATTTTGTGTTGACATAAAACTCCGCTTGGCAACGGCAATAGTTACCAAAAATAATAAACGCAGTTCTTAAGTTTGCGATGCGGTTTTATGACGTCACACCGCAGTATAGCGCGAAATGACAACAAAACCATTCCGCGGTGTGACGTCATAAAGCCGCATCGCAAACTTAAGAACTGCGTTTATTATTTTTGGTAACTATTGCCGTTGCCAAGCGGAGTTTTATGTCAACACAAAATAAAATCGTCGGTGATGGTGGATTTTATAATATTTCAGTTTAAACTACCTCTCTGAAGATGGCTCATGTGAGCCGAAAGCTTAGAAGAAAACCAATAAATAATTATCCAAATGTTGGTGGATTTTTGTCTTTATTTTCAACTGAAATTAAAGCAAAAATACGACGTTTAGAACGGCTCATGATTAAACATAATAGACATTCATTGTCTCTTATATTTAATAGCATATGTTTAGAAAATTACTTGCTGCCTCGATATACTAAATATATATATATATATATATATATGGCGTATTAAAAAATACATTTAAAATATAAATTCTTATAATTAGCCCATTCCGTTTTTCTTATCTTGCGTTGATCATTATTTAGAAGATTTTACGGATTAAAGAAATGAAAGTTGAGATCTGCCATGTAATGGGTATATATGCCAGTATATGCATACAACGACTTTGTATTCTGTATGAATTTGAGTGTCCTTTTTGCTATCATGTAATTATGGCTATATTTTAATAAATATTTTACGTCAATATGGGTTCACCTAGTTGTATGGGTATGTGTGTTTTATCGTGTACATTGGTACATCTATTTATATACATGTTGCGTGTATATAGTTGCGCTCTATTAATTATGTGTATACTCCGTGTATACGTGTTTACCTAGTTATATGTATTATTCATGTATATGAGTGTACCTAATCATATATGTATATGGGGGCACTTAATTATATGTATGTTAGAATTAATTTTGTTCTAGGGATGTAATTGTTTGAACCTTCCTGTATTGATCAGTATACTCATATATGTGCATGTTTAATTTTAGAATCTGTACGTCGATATCAGTTGATATAGATATGTATGCATGTGTGCGTTCATATGTACGATTACATGTTAATTCATGTGCTTGTGAATAGGCGTGTAATTGTTTTATGACCAAATAAATTTTCCTCGCCTTGTTTTAATGATTTTTGACCATAAAGACACAATCTCTGTTCTGGATGATGTTACTTGATACCCATTTCATTTTAAAAGAAATGTTTGTTTCGGGAAACTATTTGTAACGAATGGGACGAATACAGTGTGGTCTGATGAAATGAGGTAATTTATTTCATAGAAATGAATTATAACTTATAACGACTCTAAATGATGTGTTGAGTTTTCTTATATATATATATATATATATATATATATATACGCCCAATAGCTAGTGCGCACTAATTCATTTCATTGAATGAGCGATGCGTACATGCCAGAGTAGCTACTGTTTATCAAAGTCTGCTATTTTTCCAGAGTGCTCAATCAGGTTGTGAGAGCGTAAATATTGTCATCCGCAGACAGATCTGAGTGAAATGAATTAGAGCGCTCTAACTATTGGGCGCATATAATGTTATGCGCTAAAAAGTCTGCCTACTTCCACCGAAGTAGCCCAGAGGTAGAGTCGCCGACTGACGCCATTTCGGTCGGGTTTCAATCCTGGGTAAAAAAGCAATCGGAGTCTAAACGTACTGATGGGCTGTGATGCGGCGAAACAGATCTGTCTGCGGATGACAATATTTAGGCTCTCACACCCTGATTGAGCACTCTGGAAAAATAGTAGAGTTTGATAAACAGTAGCTACTCTGGCATCTACGCATCGCTCATACAGTGAAATGAATTAGAGCGCTCTAGCTATTGGGCACGTATAATGATATGCTCTAAAAAGTCTGCCTACTTCCACCGAACGCCCATAGCTCAAGGGTAGAGCCATTTCGGTCGGGTTTCAATCCTAGGTAAAAAAAACAATCGGAGTCTAACCGTACTGATGAGCTGTGATGTGGCGAAACAGATCTGTCTGTGGATGACAATATCTCTCTCTCTCTCTCTCTCTCTCTCTCTCTCTCTCTCTCTCTATATATATATATATATATATATATATATATATAAGAAGACTCAACACATTTCAGTAATGAATTAGAGCACTCTGCCCATTTGGCGTATAATGCATCATACGCTAAAAGTTTGCCTCCTTCTAACGTGCGGCCATAGCTCAAAGTTAGAATCGCCGACTGATGCCAATTCAGTCGGGTTTCAATCCTGGGTTAAAAAAGCAATCGGATGACTAACCGTACTGATGAGCTGTGATAAAGAGAAACAGATCTGTCTGCGGATGACTATTTACGCTTACACTCCTTGATTGAGCACTCTTGAAAAAAAACAAAAAAAAAACACTAGCTACTCTAGCATCTATGCATCACTCATTCAGTAATGAATTAGAGCACTCTGGCCACTGGCGTATAATGCACCATACGCTAAAAGTCTGCCTACTTCTACCAAGCGCTGACTGACGCCATTTCAGTCGTGTTTTAATCCTGGGTTTAAAAAGCAATCGGGTGTTCTGATGAGCTGTGATACAGTGAAACAGATCTGTCTTCGGATGGCTATATATATATGTATATATATATATATATATATATATATATATATATATATAGATAGATAGATAGATAGATAGATAGATAGTGGTGACAAATTATCTTGTTATTTACGCATTTGACATTAAGCATAGTAGGAAGCAAGGTGTTCATTATTATATGCTGTGTTTTTTCAGGATATAGGCGATCACAATCACGGAACTCTGCCTACCTCTATCCCTTATCGTTTTTAGCACTTTCCTCTTGGCATATTTCCCAAACCCCGATCCGCCATCTACTTGCTCAAGTCCATCATCTATGACTTGCGCTGCTTTCTCCTCTCTGTTTTTCTCTCTACCCACCCTGTGAGTATTAGATTCTCCAGGCCCTCCTTCCTCATTACGTTTTCTATATGCCTCAGTAGTCTCTTCCTGATAAGTTTCCTTTTTCCTTTGAATCCTCTCCAAGGCCTCATCGTTGCTCACATATTCGGTCCATAGTATCTTCAGCGTCCTTCTGTAAAACACTATTTCTCTTGCTACGAGACTCTCCTTCATTTTTAAGGAGATTGTCTTGCATTCGCTGGCATATAGGAGAACAGATATCACAACGGAGAGACAAAATAAAAAGGAAAAGAACAGTATTCAAGTTGAAAGATGACGACGATTGACTTGCATTTAATTTTTTGAAGATTGAAGTTGTCAGTAAAACAGGAATTTGGAAGAGAGCTGAGCAAGCCTGAAGTGCGGAAATAGTGACTATTAATATAGTACTGTACTGATCAATCATTAACAAACTAAGTGTTGACCAGACTAATTAAAGAACTCACCGACTAATTAAGAGGTTAGTAACTAACGAACTAAAAGACTAAATCAAGTTGTAGCCAATGTTACACTCATATTGTCTCTGACGGGTTAAAATTGGAATGCATGCTTTTGTTATTGTGTGTGAGCACAATATTGAAAACTAACAGGATTTGTGGTTGTAAGAAAAAATAGCGATTATAATCGAGCTGGTGTGAATCGAAATAGTTAACATTTACATAATAAGACTCATTAGTGAATATTCA
Source organism: Ascarosepion bandense (assembly GCA_037127315.1). Taxonomy (NCBI): domain Eukaryota; kingdom Metazoa; phylum Mollusca; class Cephalopoda; order Sepiida; family Sepiidae; genus Ascarosepion; species Ascarosepion bandense. The sequence goes on along the minus strand of JBBBDQ010000779.1, from coordinate 942,039 downwards.
CCGCCGTTAAAAGAAATCTTATTTTCTCATCAGTACCTCCAAAAATACAAATAAAAAATAAAAATAACCCCGATCACATTTGAATCGGGTCCATTCTGGTCAGAATTTGTTTTATCTTATTTTTATTTCATCAAATTCATTCATAGCTTGAACCCATTTTAACACTTACTACTACACCTAACAAGAAGAAAACAAATTGTTGAGCAACTAATTTTACAAAGTTTTATTAAAGCTGGTTTAGTCGTTTCATATTTTTTGTGTGCCTTGTAACTGAGATAGACAAATAAAAGATATTGTCTATTGTCAGGAATCAAAGACGCTTCAGTTTGTGAGTTTTGTTATTACATATGTAATACTTATAAGATGTGCGTTGTGGTGTAGTGAATATCGGTACAGAACGAGAAATTGGGGAGCCAAGTTCGACTCGAATTCGTTGCATTCACTTTCACGCAAATACCCTTGGGAAAGGTATTTTAATCCATCGCTTCTCCATTGGTTAAATAGCAGGACAGATTGGCAACCAGCCTACGCAGAAAGTAATTGCAACGTACTGAGGAAAAGTATTCTGCCCAGTGAGCCATGATCGCCCAAGCGAGTATCACGTATGATACTTAACTGACTGACTCAACACTAATATGCTATTATTAAATTAAAACAATATGCATTGGAACTGATGTCAGTCAATAATAAATGAATGTAATAATTATTTTGATTATTGTTTAAAATGCTCTGCCTGTGAAGAGTCTGAGATTCAATAAATGGCCAGCATTTTTAATCATTTCATTCCAAGTAAAGTAGTAAAACCACTAAAAGGCACAGGTTACAGAGTGTGGGTGAATATATATAAAATAAGTTTAGTAAGAACATAAAACAATAGAAGAACAGGGAATTAAGAAGATAGAAGATAACGGATAACATTGCATTCCAATTTTTGTAGCTTAAAATTCAGTGGACTGCAAGAAGCCAAAAATGATTTTCACGAGCAAGGCACTCAAAAAAACTGCTTCCTTAAAACTTACGGTTGCATCTAGTAATTACAATTATATTTAGAATAGAATTTTTGAATAACAAAATTGAAACCGGACAAGAGTGTCCCATGCAAGTGGGGCGGGAGAAGAAACTGTTGGCATAAAACTTACGGTTACATTTGGCAATGTACTAATGGTAGACATTTAAATGTGAAATGTAGATTCAAGACTTGAAAATTGTCTATAACGACATAGTAAAAAGACATTTCTAGCATGAAACCGTGCAATTGATTCCATATAATGTTTCCACTTCATATGAGTGAAAAATGTAAGACCGAGAAAGCACAATAAGTCACTTTCCTGTAAGTTAGCATCATTCATTCTGAAGGAAGGCAGAAACGGGTCTCTCAAAGGATTGAAAAACGTTTCCTTTTAGACACGTTAAAATTAACAAACCATTCCTTACCTTAGCTAACAACAGTATCAGAATCTTTATGTAGTACAGAGGAAAGTTTGTTGGAACATTTACTATTATATATATATATATATATATATATATATATATATATATATATATATAACAGGCATAGGTAAGCTACATTACAAAGGTGGTAAAGTGACTGGATCAGAGATGTTATATCAAAACTAATAACATTGCAGATTCTTCTTTGGATTTTATTAATCTATATAAGTAAAAGTGATGATGTGTATCAGTGTGTGTGTGTGTGTGTGTGTGTGTGTGTGTGTGTGTGTGTGTGTGTGTGTATCCTAACTGATTTCTATTAACATATACGTACATATTTTTCATCCGATTTGTGCCAAAATTTACGCACCATTATTATTCTACACAACAAAGAAAAATAAATTGTGCGGAACACTTCACTTTAATCTTTGTATTAGTTTCTTATTTTTAAGTATTTTTTTTGTTTTTTTTGTTAATGTTCGACACAGTATCTTATACATGGAGAATAACAAGAGATATCTCCCGTATTTAATGTCTGCAGATGTGGATCGTATAAAAATGGAAATTTTTACTCTTCCATCCCATGCAACGTCGGGTGCTAATTGCTAGTAATCTCTAAATGTATACCAGTAGCACCAGGCCAGTTGTGAAAACAATATTCATCGCATGGACAAATGGAAAACTTATAAATGTGTAAGACAGATTCTGGCAGGTAAAATTGTCTAGCACGACATAGTGAACTGAACACACTTTTCTAGCGGTTAAATATATATTTAATTATGGAGTTATTTTCTGCACATATACGGAACTTACAAAACAAAGACCCCGTATAAATATTTCATTAGAGTTCAAAGGGTAAGCGAATAAGAGAAATTTTGGAAGTCATTCAATATTTCCAAGAGAAAATACTCAGAAATAAAGCTGGTTTCTTTTTTTAAACTTCAAAGCATAAATGCATTAAGCACTTTATTTTTAACTTGGAAACAGAATGGTAGTTCTTTTGATAGAATCACGTCCGCCAAATTTTCTCAGACACATTCATTAATAACCGAAGCCCAATTAGTAGTTTTCATTAGAGTAAATTATATTGGGAGGAATGAAACACAATAAACAAAACTGAAGAATAATAATTACAGAAATAAAAGGAAAAGGAAATTGTTTCTTGGAAGTTGTTGCTATATGGTTTGATTTTTAGGCGGATGAAATAACGTGGGTTCTTTCATTGACATCTTACGAAAAGAAATGTTCAGGATAAGATGATACAGACATAAAAACATGAAATTATTATTAGTGAAATTGTTGATTTTACAGTTTATTGTAAATTGCAAGATGAGCTCGAGTTAGAAATATTTAATACTTGTATGCTTGTAAAATCTGAAAAAATAGAAAAACTAGCTGAAATATAGAAAGGAAAAATATTATTTACATTGTTATTCATAAGCTTGGGTTTTCGGCCGATGGAAATGAGAAATAGCGATAGGCAATACAAATTGTCAAAAATTTTTGATGGGGTTAAGAAGGTTAAAAGTTTTAACTATGCGAATAAAACTAATTATAAATCTCACTTGCATTAAAGTTTCGAAGCTAAAGGCTGGATTTGCTGACGTAATCAGTTGAATTAAGAAGAAGAGAATAAAGAGAGATTACGTCAGAGGAAACATTTCTGTTCATTGGTTGAACCAAACACTCACCACGAAATGTGTAGGTGGAAGTAATCTCATTGGTCAAGGATTTGGTTTGCATAGATACGCAGGGTCCAGCCAGCACCTGCCAAGAGAATTTGGGACAAGCATAAAAATCGAGACCCCGGGTAGCCAAGTCAGTTCGTTAAGTTGCAGTCGACGTCCAATCGGTTCTCGTGCCAGAGATGTAACGACGGAGGGAGGTGTGTTTGCAACCGGGAGCCATGCTGTTTGGGTGCCAGCCGTAGAGACAGTGACGGTCGCATCCCATAGAACTCCTGACTGAAGATGTATAGTTTCAGAGCTGCCGAGCTAAAGATACCAAAGGAACTTACAACCGCCGTCGCCATTCCCCAGGCTTCCGCTCTACTTCGGCTATTTCCGTAATGTTTCGATAAAGAGCCCTGAAAGAAATTTTTGTTTTAAAAGTAACTGGGAAAATTGAAAGCTCTGATTATTCTAAACGAAAACGTTCGCTCCGTTGAGATAATTGACTTCGACGATTGTACATTCTACTTTTGTTGCGAATTATTTATTCATATATATATATATATATATATATATATATATATATACACACACATATATATATATATAAAGACTTTTCCTCAACTAATCTAGGCGTCTTCAAACTTATTCCTTTATATATTAATTATTTATTTATTTTTTTATTTTTTTTTTATTTTTATTTTTTGCCGTTTTTTATTTATCAACACGGGTGTATACGTGTGTCCGGTCTGGTTTGAGGTGGTAGAGAAACGGGTACCGGGTTTTCAACGTGTCTTTCCTGAGATCAAAATACACAGCGTGGGTAGGAAAGTTCACCGTTGTAATAGACGTCTTGAGGGTCAGCTGCTGTGACGAGGCCACCATCACAATTAGCGACCCGAGAGATAACTGGTGCCGTGTTCAACAGCATCAACCCTGACTCAATTTCTGGTCATCATCATTGGCGTCTGTGATCGTTGGGGGGTCAGCCAGCGAGCCAGTCGGGGACAAGGTGTTACAAACAAACTGAGTTGAGTTGTACAATAGTCATTGCGACATGAAATAATCATTTAATTCATAATTTTACCTCATATTACAACAGATTAAAAACGCCAGGCCTGGAATATTGAAAAATTGCAATATTATAAAACTATTAGGGGGCCAAGTTTACTATATAAACTCAGTGTAAATTGTTCTACCTATGTAATCAAAAACATAAGATTCAGATGCCACGTGATCTTTTAAACCTTGAACAATGGAAATGGTTTGAAATTTGTAAATTTAGTGTTTTTTTACTATCGATAATGCAGATAGTCCATATTACGATATTTGACTGAAAATTATATTTTAAAATTTATATGAAGTATAATTCTATTTCCGTTAAGTTAAAGTATTGAATTACAGTTAATTTAAATAACAAATTAGAAATCTCTTCTATAAATTTGAATAATAAAGAACTAAAATTTCATATTCATCATCTTCAGTTCTTAACGTTTTGTCATATGAAAAGTACCTGAAACCCTATCATTTAAGGTCGCATCGCCGATTGTACAATTCCTACGCAAACTAATGTTTGACTTTTTAAAAGAGGCGATAATTTACAGCTTGTATTTGTCAAGGAGTGATACAAAATATAATGTTTTTGATTTGATTTTTAACGGCATATTTAAAGATGATTTAAAGCCAGAAAATATATTCAGATTATAATATTATGGCGAGATATCAATGTTGTTTTACTGGAAAAGGTTTTACTAATTAATCCATACCTGGGGGAGAGAAGAGATGAATTCATATAATTCCCAAGTGTAATTTGCGTTCAAGTGAATATAAAAATCCAGAATGGAATTTGAACCCGACTCTCTGATTTCCAATTCCGAGTCATTATCCATTAAACAAACGGCTTCATTACTAACCTTTTTTTAGAAATATTATGAAATGTTAGCATACTGCTAATGGCATTATTTTGTTTTATTTTAAATAGAGTTCTATGTGCTATACATTTTAGTTGTTGCTAAAGTTGAAGCTTCTCAAATGATATAGTTACTCTTATTTGTACAGTTACTTGCGATTCTGAAGCACCACTCACATGATTCTGAAAAGGCTGGTATTAGTCATGTCTAAGAACTACTGTGTCTATTCGCTTTAGGCAATATATCTCATTTCGTTTTTCTTTGGCAGCTTCATGATTATGATGCTCTCGTCTGGTCGACCGAAATACGACGAAACTTAAAAGTGGCACTGTGGAATTTTCTTGTATGTTTACATATCACACACAATAATGATGTGCCGATTTTCTCGAGAGAAATTTGATTTTAAGTTCATTTAAACATGTGACGTTAATATTTATTCTAGAGACATGAATAGTTTACGCATGTTCATTTAAAATTTTTATTAACATCACTCTTTACCACTCTCTCACTTTCTCACCTCTCTCTCTCTCTCTCTCTCCATATATATATATATATATATATATATATATATATAATCTGTTTTGTTCACGTTCTCACCTCTCTCTTTCTCCATATATATATATATATATATATATATATATATATATATATATATATATATATATATAATCTGTTTCACTCAACAAGGTACTAAAGCCATTAAAACGAAAGAGGCAAGGGTTATAGGCTGTGTAAGTATTAAGAAGTGAAACAGTAAAAGTGAGCAGAAAGAGAAAAAGTAATCAGGAAGACAGCAGATTGCGATTAAAATTCCATTTAAATTTTTGCAGATTAAAATTGGCTGGAAAGCATGGTGCTGGAAGCGAGATCTACAGGTGAGATGTGCGAGAGAAGAAACTGATAGCAGAGAAGTTATGGCTACATCTAGCCAGCTTAAATTAGTGTGACCTCAACGCAAGCCTAGAACGCCTACGTACCATAGCGATGAGCTTATCCAGACAATGACCACGATAATATTTATACAAAAATGCACAGAGAGGAAAAGCTTACATCGGTGTGTAAATGACTGAAGCTGAGTCGCTAGATCAGAACTAGCAATATTGCTGATTCTTCTTTGGATTTTCTCAAGGTAAATAGCAGTGGCACAAGACCGTGTGGCAGAAATATCCTAATGGAAGAATGGTAGACTTATAGATAAAAAAATAGATTTCGGCGAGAAAAATTTGTCTCGCTCAACATAGTGAACCGACTATCTTACAAGCTGACCTAGCAATGGATTCAATATAGTCTTTCTAATTCATGTCAGTTGAATACATTAGCCCGAGAAATCACAACGAGTCACTTTCCGGGAGGTTTTTATTCTGATAGAAGACAGAGAGGGGTTTATTCCATCATTAATGAGGAGATTTTTTAGCTTTTTAGGCATTAGAAGTGACAAAACACATTTCCGTCAAGTTAACGACAGTTTTGATGTCGTTTTAGACATCACATGCCATTCTGACTTTGCCGGACTGATCAGACTTATTATTGAGTGAGGAGTAAATGGTTGTTTTGTCAGTATAGATGTCAAGTTGAGATAAGATATAATCGGTGAAGTTGTTAATGAATTAAAATCTGCGTAGGACCCAGGATGGCAACCTGGATAATGCCGGGGTTAGTAAGAAATGATCTAGATGATTGGCCATTCAGGATAACCTTCATTTCTCGATTTGAGAGGAAGGACTGGATCACCTCAAAGATGTGTCCAGAGACACCGAATCTTTTTACCTTGTGCAAAAAGACTTGTATATCGGACACGCATCTTTATCAGGTTGTTCAATCGTCAGTAAACATATGTGCAGAGCCCAAAGTATCATAATTCAAAGTCTGGTAAAATGTAAACGAGTAATATTCAATAATTGTTTTCATATATTTTTTCATTACTTAATTATTATTTGCTTATTTTTTTAACAGACTTTGAATTATGACACATTGAATCCCTCACATATTTTTACTGACTAGTCAACCACCCTACAAATAAACTTTAAAATAACTGAATGCATGGTCATCAGCAAAAGGTGCAATCCAAAATGCCAAAAACAGGTTGGGGATACCAGAATCAAGCAAGTACAAAAATTTAAATACCTAGGAAGTATTCTAACAGTAGATGGAAAGTGTGACACAGAGATCCGAAAGCGAATTGGCATGGCAAAGGACGAGTTCCAGAAGCTGAGTAAAGTACTAACGCACAAGAAAATTTCACTAGAAACAAAGAAAAGAGTGCTGGATTGCTCTGTGATGTCAGTTTTTCAATACGGCAGTGAATGCTGGACAATATCATCGGAAATGAGGACAAAACTTGAATCAGCGGAAATGTGGTTCTACAGAAGGATGCTGCGGATATCGTGGACTGAGCATGCAAGCAAGTATGAGGCGTTGAAAAGAATGGCAACAAAAAGGAAATTAATACTGAGCATCAGGAAGAGACAACTGAAGTTCCTGGGACATGCAATAAGGAAGGAGAGCTTGGAGAACCTGATACTGACAGGCCAGATAGAAGGCAAAAGAGACAGAGGAAGGCAGCGGATAACATATTTGCAGGGCCTGATCAGGTGTATGACGGAACGGAGGTTGCGAGGTGTAACAAGAGCAAACATACTAAGAGCCAAAAGGGATAGGGAGACGTGGAGAACCATGATCGCCTACGTCCTGAAGGAACAGGGCACATAGAAGAAGAAGTCAACCACCTGATGAATATTCAGGAACGTTCTTTCAAAAGTCTTGAATATCAAAGGTATCTTTTCTATATAAACAACGCAACAAAAATGCAACATTGCATTGATAAAGTCCCTCAATAGACGAAAGGCGTCGGTTAAGGATAGTTTTTCCTCTTGTTTATTCTTATTTAATTTTATTTTTGTAGATACTCTCTATAAGAAATTAATTTGCACACACGCACACACACGCACACACACACACACACACAAATATACAAACGGATATATATATATCTTACCACCTCCTTGATAACGTGGCACTTATCAGACCAACGTTTTATTAAACCATCTATCAGTCCATAATTTAAAAGTACTCTTTAGAAAGATTATGGTTGTAAATACTAAAATTCTTTGTAAATCGCATTATCAGAAACATTTCGCTATTAGAGAAGCACTGCATATCAAACATTTCTCTCGTATTAACTCTACATTGTTTAACCTTGGAAATGGAGAGTTAAAATTGTTTCATTTTTTTAATAAAACGAATTTCAGCAACGCGCAAAATGTGATAGCTCGGCATGAAGGCTCCCATTCAAATTAACACAAAAATAAATTACAGTGTAACAGTCAAAACGTTAGATAAAAATGGCAATACCAGAGAAAAATACGCTTGAAAGTGGCTATAGAAATGGGAGGAAGCGCTTGGGAGAATAAAAATTATGGAAACATTTTTTAAATCCTTTACTCCTACAAAAAAGAAAAACCTAAGAGTGCTGTAAAAACGTAATGAAAAAAATTAAATCTCACTTTTCGGGCGTATTTAATTTAAATATTTGACAGAAATTATATATATATAGCTCAGTGGTAGAATCGCCGACTGACACCAAGTCGGTCGGGTTTCAATCCTGGGTTAAACGCAGACGTGCGTCTAACTGTACTACTGAGCTGCGAAATAGATCTCTCTGCGGATAATGATATGCATGTTTTGGAAAAAAAATTCTATGGTTACAGCAGATAAAGATTTTACAATTTTAAAATAACTAGAACAGAACACTTCTGGCCTATTTAAAAAATTACTATGACACTAGAATGCAGATTTTTCTTTTAATTTAGCATAACTACAATCAAACATTTACATGATCATTTCAGTTTATCACAGTTAAAATAGCCTGTTTGTCTTTGGAATTTACCCCTGCAGTTGATCCTAGTAAAAATCGAAAGAACTTAGGTTAAGAAAATAAAAATCCCTCAATAATGAATTTCATGTCACTATCAAGAAACTGATTAGATAACTAGAAATATTAATATGAAAAGAATTATCCATAAAATATGTCTATATTATTCAATAAAACATGTTTAAATGAATACATGCTGCCTCTACACACACATGTGCTTATATATATATATATATATATATATATATATATATATATATATATATATAGTCATCCGTAAGCAGTACTGTTTTGCTGTATCAGAGCTCATCAGTACGGTTAGACATCCGATTGCTTCCAGTCGAAATTGAAAGCCTACCGATTTGACATAGAATTTGCGTGATGATTCTGCTATGTGTTTAGAGATGCTTGATGACATCCAAAGAATAGTTTTTAATGTTATTGGTCATGATATGGCAACTCGGTTCTAGTTACTTTTCCATCGACGTAATGTAGCGTCTCTTTACCTGTTCTACATATAGTTTCATGGTAATTTGTTATATATCGACAAACAACAAACACGCATATATATAAAAATATAAAGTTATATTTTTATTAATGACGATGAACCGTGTAGAATAGGGAACAGAGAATTGAGAGAGCGCGCTTCTAATGGGTTGACAGGAGTGTAGTCTTATCTGTTGTGTCTCTCTTCACCGGCCGATCTCTGTTGCTCCTCTACTGGCGAATCCGTGTGCCGAGGTCTTTTTATAATCTTCCAGAACCGGGACTTTTTCTTCCGGTTTTGCCTCGCCCACGTAATTCTCAGAGACACCTGTTCTGTTTGCCTCTGTAGTTATTTCCGCTGCTGCCGGAAATAAGGTCAAACGACATCCGTTCCTTTCAACGACCGGAAACACCCTCGCTTGCATCAGCCTTCCTCGGGTGGGGCCAGATTGTTATATTACAAATTGTTCTGATGCGATTTCTTTTTTGCTAACCAGACTAAGAAGACACATTGTTCATTGAGATTATTTCTGCATCAATTTCTTTGTTTTCGTTATTATATATATTACTGTGTTCACATATCCAACTGTCTAAATTTATTCTCGTATTGGAGGTAAAAGTCACATTCAGGCCGAAATGAAAATGTCTTAATAGTCCTCCACATTTTCACTTGTCGATACTTTGTACAAATAATTTTTATTAGATTACGGCTATAACCTCCAGAAATTTAAATGCAATGTCAATACTCATCTATCAGGTTAGCCAAATGCAGACGACAATTCTACTCCTGCAGCTTCTTCTCTCGCACTTCCCGCCTGTGGAACTCGCTCCCATATTCTTGCTTTCCTGACGGCTACAACCTCCAGAAATTTAAAAGCAATGTCAATACTCATCTATTAACCACTGGACTCTAGCTCTCTCCCCCACCCCCGTATATCCTTCCCTTTCTCTCCACCTATGTATCTGTCATCGCACCTGCTTTCTCAGCTTTCTATTGCTCCTTTCTCACTAGTTTGTTCTCCTCACTCTCTTCTAATTAATCTTTCTACAGTTATGTAGCCCCCCGCTCATCAGTGGCATTTCTGCCTTGCTCGGGGTGAAATGATTAAAAAAAAAATTAACCCCTGGTCTAGCTCTCTCCTCACCTCCGTATATCCTTCCCTTTCTCTTCACCTATGTCATCGCACCTGCATTCTCAGCTTTCTATTGCTCCATTCTAACTAGTTTGTACTCCTCATTCTTTTCTAATTAATCTTCTTACACTCATCAGTGGCATTTCTGCCTTGCTCGGGGTGAAATGATAAAAAAAAAATCTATATATAAAATTCTGTGAGTTCCGTTAGTCCGTTACACTATCTAAAATAGCCATATATTGAGCGATCAAAACCAAACTGGAAAAAATATTGTTTTCCATGGATTCAGATAAAATTAAAGAAATTATTAAAACGCGAAGTAAGATTTTTTCAATGTATTTTCCAAACAAATCAGGTTATTCAAATTTCATCGACTGGTTTTAGAAACGTCGAGTTTGTAAATCTCCAGAAAAATGCTCGCGATAACTACAACAATACTAAACACTGTGAGAATTTCAACACCTGTCATTGTGTTGCCAAAAATTCTAGTTACCATTAATTGGATCACAATTCGCGGATAACATTATTTCTGAAGAATATCGAGGTAAGTCCAAAAACGAAGTGAAAATCTGTACGTTTGTTAGAGGAATTAAAGTATAATACCTAGTTCCCTGGACAATGTATATACAAAAAAATAAGATTATATTTTTATTCTTTTTCGGTTACTGCTGTGTAGAGTGACAGTCAGAGGGAATCACGCACATATGAGGGAGTTTTCCTCTCTTTTCCTCTCTCCCTGAGTTCTCTCAGCGTCCGAAAAACCCTGATCTTATTTTAGCTGAAATTTCCACGTATTTTCGCCTTTTAGAGTGTTCGATTATTAATTATGTCAAGGATGGCTAGGCACATCTGACAATCATTCTCGCCGACTATTGCCTTTGATGCCGGCTGCACTTGATGTAATCACACCTCTGTATTGTTGTTTATATTTTCTGCTTTCGACGTCTACCACACTTTTGTAGGTACTACTTTTGATGTTATTTATATTTTTGTCGGGTCGCAGAAATACATTACAAATAAACACAGGAATATAGATCTTCCTAAGAAATGCTTGCATCAGTATTAAACTACGAGTAAAAAAAAAATAAAACTATAAGTAATGAACCCCTAATTCTTAAAGTCAATTTGAAAAATGAAATGTTGCTGCGTTCGGCAGTTAGTATCATATTTCAACGCCAACATTGATTGCGTTTAGTGACCCCTTAACCTGTTTTGGGTCATTTAGAGTCAAATTGATTGTGTTGCAAACATATTTTATAGTTCCCCAAATATTGGTAAGAGTAAGTTTTGTACTTCTTCAGATAAGGTTGAAATAAAATTTTACATTATTGTTTTAACGCTTTGAATTATGATATTCAACTAACCTGTGACACGATAACTAGACATATATGTATTTTATTATAATAGATTAAAATAGAAAATAGATTAGAATAGAAAATAGTTTAAAAACATATTTAACAAAAGTGAAAAAGAAGAGGAAAAAATAAATAAACGCTTTTTCTTTTATGAGGAAAATTGTCCTCCGGTAAATATTTGACTCAGTGATAAAGGTCAGCGGGTAGGTTTTCGATGACCCGGTCAAAGGCTGTCCTTTACTGTATCTTGACCACACATTAAGCCTTTTCCGGCGGAAGCCTTATTAAGATAAAAAAAAAAGATAACTGAAATTTCAGACTTACAGTCGCCGGTGTTTGTCACCGGTGGTCTAGAGCATTTCCGGATTTCCGGGTTTCCGGTCAATTTTAGATAAATTCAGGTTTTTTTCCGAGTAAGTTAAGTTCAGAGTGAAGACGAGAGAAGTGAAGGGAGTCAGCCGGGTGCGAGCTTGAAGGAAGAATCTCCGTTCGTCTTGTTTCGTTCAGTTTGGGTTTGTTGATCTCCATTAATTAGAGTTAGAGCTGTGTGTCACATTCGCCTGCCCCAACCGACAAGGCTAACTCTAAATGAATAAAGCATCCTTTCAACTCATCCAAGTTGTGGCAGTTCGTTCCTTATATTCAATCTTGTACCCCCAGCTGTACGGCCAACATTTTCAACAAACTCCCGGCAACATTACAGCGTGGAGAACGGCCGCCGGAGAAAATTGTTAGGACGACCGTTGGGTTGGTACATTTGGTGCCGTGACTGCAGGATTTGGAACCCACGGAAGTACCACTGGATGCTAAGTTTGGATTTCGACGAACCGAAGCGACTGGACGAGGCGGGACGAACGGAGAAAAGGAAATCAAAGAAAGAACCACACTAACAACCAAATTCTAATTGCTTGATATAAGCTTCAAAAGAAGAAAAAAAAGAAAGAAAAAGAAACAAGAGAAGGAAAGGGAACCCGTTATCAACAAACACCATAAGGTAAGCAGAATTATTTACTCCCTTTTCGTCAGGCCCAAATTCTCGCAGGCAGAAGAACGGTTGCCACTAACGGCCGTACGATCGAAAAAAAGAAAAGAAAAAAAAGAGGACAATGAATTGATTAAGAAAAAAAATGTGTGAGTACTTTGAGAGAAAAAAAAGTATAAATTTTGAAAAAAAAAAGGAAAAGAAAAAGAGAGATAGAAACAACGCGAACGGTGTGAAAAAAAAAACAAGAAACAAAGGAAAGGGAACCCGTTATCAACAAGCACCGTAAGGTAAGCAGAATTATTTACTCCCTTTTTGTCTGGTCAAAAAAAAAAGAAAGAAAAAGAGAAATAGAGACAATTTAAACGGTCTGAATGAGTACTTAAAAACAAAACAAGGAGAAGACTGAAAAAGGACTGTTTGAAAAGAAAAAGGGATGATGATGGAGAAAATATTTTTGAGAAAAACAGAAAGAAACATTTTAGGAACATTTATTTACTTTTTTGTTGTTGTTTTGGTTAAAAGAAAAAAAAGAAAGGAAGATGGAATACGATAATGAGAAAAAGGTGTGTACAAAAAAAAATGGAAAAAATAATAGGAAGGGAGAGAGCAAGAAACAACTGTGCGCGTACAAAAAAATGAATTGGAAAAACAATGTGTGACTATTTTGAGATAAAAAGTACGAATTTTGAAAAGAAAATTAAAGAAAAAGAGAGATAGAAACAACGCAAACGGCGCGGGAAAAAAAAGAGAATGAAAAAAAAAGACTGTTTGAAAAAAAAGTGGGTAAAAGAATAGTATGTGTTATTACTTAAAAAAAAAAAGCATTATTTGGAAAAAAAAAACGACAGAGAGAAAAATTAAGTGAGAGTTTCCAACAACGACAAAAATATGTTTTGAAAAAGAAAAAAAAATGATGATGATGAAAAAAAAATATATTTTTGAGAAAAACAAAAAGAAACATCTTTGAAACATTTATTTTCTTGTTTTATTGAAAAAATAAGATGATGATGATGAAAAAAAATATTTTTGGGAAAAACAGAAAGAAGTGTTTTAGAAACATTTATTGACTTTTTTTTGTTGTTTTGTTCAAAAGAAAAAAAAAGAAAAAAATGGAATATGTTTGGTTGAAAAAGAGATTGATAATGAGAAAAAGATGTGTAAAAAAAAAAGAAAAAAATGAAAAAAATAAGAGGAAGAGAGAGAGCAAGAAACAACTGTGTGTGAAAAAAAAGAAAAGAAAAGAAAATGAATTGATTAAAAAAAGGTGTGACTATTTTGATATAAAAAGTACGAATTTTGCAAAGAAAGTTAAAGAAAAAGAGAGATAGGAACAACGCAAAAGGTGTGAAAAAAAGAGAGAAGAATGAAAAAGGACTGTCTGAAAATGAAACATTTTAGAGACATTTAATTACGTTTTTTTTTTGTTGTTTTGTTTGAAAGAAGAAAAAAAGGATGATGATGTGAAAAAAATTTTTTGAGAAAAACAGAAAGAAACATTTTAGGAACATTTATTTACTTTTTTGTTGTTTTGTTTAAAAGAAAAAAAAAGAAAGAAGGGAAAATGGACTATGTTGAAGAACTTTAAATAGTTAGAAAAAAAGAGACAGATAATGAATGGCAGTTACATCGCTCCTATATTTATAGACTTGCTCAGAGTTATGACTATTTTGTCACCTTGTGTTAATTAATTTTTTAAAATTTCTTTTCTTCTTTGGGAGAGAGGGTGGAAACACCCCTCTCTCGAATTTATTGTGTAAACTATGCTTCAATCATTTTTCGGGCGCCATTGACCCCATTGGGAGGGGACGTCCTCAGCAAACTTCCATCATGATAAGGTTTCATTGGGGGTGGATGCAGGAAAGGCCCAGAGACTTATGGCTGGAAAATGGTAACAGGAGATGAATTAACGAAGAGTGGAGTCTCTTCAGGAATAGAAGAGAAGAAGTAAAGCGGAAAGCAAAACACTAAGTTGAAAAAGGTGTTCGTTAATGAAGAATTGACCCTCATACGTAGCGATAAACCAACTGCGTGGATTCATTGATGCCACCGGCCACGAAGACAAAAATTGAGGAATTGGTTGTTGAAATAAGAAAAATGTGTTGAGTAAATACAAAGAAATGGTATGGATTAATAAGAAATTTCATGATTGAGGTTTGTGGAGAAGGAGAATATCCCTGGGGGATCAAAATAATTTTTGGTGGTGATGGCGTACAGACATGATGAAGCATCGTGTCATGTTTTTTTTTGTTTTGTTTATTGTAATTTATTGACATAAATGACAAGATCCGTTGGGGGAGGTAATGTGACACGATAACTAGACATATATGTATTTTATTATAATAGATTAAAATAGAAAATAGATTAGAATAGAAAATAGTTTAAAAACATATTTAACAAAAGTGAAAAAGAAGAGGAAAAAATAAATAAACGCTTTTTCTTTTATGAGGAAAATTGTCCTCCGGTAAATATTTGACTCAGTGATAAAGGTCAGCGGGTAGGTTTTCGATGACCCGGTCAAAGGCTGTCCTTTACTGTATCTTGACCACACATTAAGCCTTTTCCGGCGGAAGCCTTATTAAGATAAAAAAAAGATAACTGAAATTTCAGACTTACAGTCGCCGGTGTTTGTCACCGGTGGTCTAGAGCATTTCCGGATTTCCGGGTTTCCGGTCAATTTTAGATAAATTCAGGTTTTTTTCCGAGTAAGTTAAGTTCAGAGTGAAGACGAGAGAAGTGAAGGGAGTCAGCCGGGTGCGAGCTTGAAGGAAGAATCTCCGTTCGTCTTGTTTCGTTCAGTTTGGGTTTGTTGATCTCCATTAATTAGAGTTAGAGCTGTGTGTCACATTCGCCTGCCCCAACCGACAAGGCTAACTCTAAACGAATAAAGCATCCTTTTCAACTCATCCAAATTGTGGAAGTTCGTTCCTTATAGTTCAATCTTGTACCCCCGGCTGTCCGGCCGACATTTTCTACAAACTCCCGGCAACATCACAGCGTGGAGAACGGCCGCCGGAGAAATTGTTAGGACGGACCATTGGGTTGGTACAAACCAAAACATAATCAAGTTTTAATGAAAGGAAAATATTTATAAAAGTAGTATATAAATCGACAGAGTGTTGTTTACAATGTTTTTCTATATTTAATTGGAATAATTTACCAAAAAAGAATTCGGGTTCCTCATAAACTTTCATAAAAAACAAACACAACGCCCCATTTATTGGATGGCAAGAATGGTTACTTTTCATTTTTGCATCACACTGCCATGAATGATTAAAATTGGCTTTACGAGTCCCCTGAAAACGAAGAAGAGATTGGTTATCATTAAATGAAAAACTAGTGATTATAACAACATCAGGCCCTTATACTTAAAAGTCATTGGTTTGTGTTGTACATTATGAGCTGATAAAACATAAAATACCCATCACTGCAAACTGTTATTGACAACAGATTGATCGGATAAACATAACAATATGCCGAATGTGTCCTGCTATAGTAAACAAAAAATGTGTTATTCTCCAGTATAACACTGAAAGGGCCTATGCATTAAAAATGCCTTAGAATAAGAAAATCTTTCATGTCATACATACCCACCAGATTCAACATATGCACATTTTCACTTGTTTTAAACACTAGAACATTTCATTGCTGACAACATTCAAAAACAAAGCTGAAAATATTTTATTTATTCATTTTACTTAAAGTAAGGTGATATTTCTACTAAGACGCAAGTGCTTATTTAGAAGAAAATAGAACAAGACATTAGGGAGGAGAAACGAACAGAATTGAAGAAAACAGAAAATTGTGATTTACATTTCATTTAAATTTTACAAGGTTATAGATTAACAGGGGAGCAAAAAGCTGGATATTTCAACAATAAAACGATAGAAGATAGTTTCCAATCTGGTAGACCGAATTAAATTTACGCGGTCAATTTACTAAGTGGGGTAGCTCATCAGAATCACTGATATGAAAATAATTCTAGAAAAGAAAAGAAAAGAAAAGCGACATCACGGTGGTGAGAAAGTAGCTGAAGTCGAGATACCAGGTTAGGATCGATAACATTGCAAACTCTTCTTTGGATATTCTTTGACGGTATCTCCAGATTTTTTAAATAAATCAAAACTGTCAATACGTTTCGTATACGGTGGACAGGTCAGAAATTTTAATTATGTGATTAAGAGATAGTTTATTATAAATTTCACACTACAAATAAGTCATATTTGTGTAAATCAGACTATTTTAACATACGATTTGCTAATTTTCTAAAAATAATGTGTCACAGATGTATATTTTATTTTTGCAAGATTTTTAAAATCATGAATTAACTTTTGTTTACACATGGCCGAAAAACTGAAAGATAAAAAACATGGATAAATTTTAGATTTTAATCAATATAATTTTTGTTTGAAATACACCAGAATATTTTGCTTACTGGAAATAGTAAATGAACTCATTTAGCTTTCAATTAAACAAAAATAAAAAAAATTCAAGAAGCTTTTTTTTAATTTTTAAAAATTCAATTTTAAATGTAGATATCGAAAATGAGTGGAGGTGCCTATATATATATATATATATATATATATTAACAGCGCAGCCCTGCTTGTGTTATAAGTTAGTGACACTCTTATCAAAACTTCTTCGTAAGTATTGTTAGCATCAGAAAAAGGGGACTACATTTTATCGAAAACAATATACAAGAAAAGAAAACGAAATCACAAACTTGAAAAGAATTTTATTTCCGTATAATATGCAAAATATTTGTTAAATCATACTTGTGTTTTTTGGGATTATTTGCCCCTTTCTTCAAACTTTCATCCAACAAATCATGACTAATAATGCCATTTTCATTTAAAATCTCGAACAAATTAACTTGGGGTGAATAACTCGTTTTCTAAGACTACATGGACTATACTTGTTTTAGAATTCGTTCTTTGTATTTTATCTTCAATTTTGTTATTTTAATTTGACGTCATGCAATAACCATAACAGCAATTTCCGATATAGCAGAGTGGATCCACGCCACCGTTCAAAGTTACTAACTTAAATGATAGATGGATAAAGATTTTTTTAAATTATAGTACGTTTGGTTTAAGCCCAATTCTAGTGAAAGTAAATACACAGTTAAACGAATGTCGTGAAGATAATTTACAAATTAGTCAGATCTAATTACTTAAAAGATTACTGCATTCGCGTTTTTGAATTTGACATGGATTAGAGCTGTAGTCATTAGTTATCTGTGCAGAATATTAATCTATATAATATATCAAACCAAGCGTAAATTTATCTATTCATTTACCTGACATTACGTTTTAAGTGTGGTGGGGTGTAGGAGATTTTGCATTTCGTGCCGATATGTACTTTATACTTGGTTCTTTTCACTTGGTTTAGGTTTTCTCCCTTATGACATATTTTTAGAACATTCAGCATACAAACACGGATACTATAAAAGACATACACAGAGAGTCACACACACACACACACACACATACGTCTATTCAATCATTCAGCTACAGCTGTGGTTGAATATATTCTTTAGTCCGACATTGAGGGAATCTAAGCAACTTTCAAGCTTCACCACTAATTCAGTTCTTAACTAAATTTCAAACAGTTTACACAGTTAAATAGGACATATCCTTAGTAATATTTTGACAAAAATTTTTGAATTAGGGTTCAGTAGAAAAAAGTTACATCAAAATATGTGAAGTCCGAAAATGGAGACAAACTACAAGA
Source organism: Ascarosepion bandense (assembly GCA_037127315.1). Lineage (NCBI taxonomy): Eukaryota > Metazoa > Mollusca > Cephalopoda > Sepiida > Sepiidae > Ascarosepion > Ascarosepion bandense. The sequence continues at coordinate 923,468 of JBBBDQ010000779.1, read as the reverse complement.
GTACATAAGTACATCAGTACATTAGTACATCAGTATATAAGTGTGTGACTAACGCTTCTAATAATAAATCTTATTCTTTTTAAAAAATTTTCTGTTTAATAGTTTTAAATACGGTTTTCAACATTAAAATTCCGATGATATCTTTTATCATTTTTTATCAGACAAAATTTACTTATCACTTATAATATTATTATCAGAATTGCCTGTAAGAATTAATTATAAATAATCAATTTTTTATTTTTATTTTTTTATCAATTGCATATAAATGTTTTCTTTTTAATATTTTTGAATGCGGTTTTCAGCATTCAATTTATATTAAATGAGTATCAATGCCTGGGAAAATTATGGATTACATGGCAAAATGCTCGCAGGAAAAGTAATATTCTTAAGATTATATTAACCCTGGAAAAGAACAGGACAAGTTATTAAACCTGGAAAGGTAAAGGACAAGATATTCTAGTAAAGTACAAAATACGAAATTTTTTACTTAAAATATTGCAACCAAAAATAAAATTTTAATGCAATATTTTAAGAATAGAATATCTTGTCCTTTACTTTTCTAGATTTAAGAACTTGTCCTGTTCTTTTTCCAGGTTCAATATAATCTTATATATATTACTTTTCATCCACGCATTTTTCCATATAATAAGAGATGTTTGTTTTTTTCTTTCCTGATTCTTCGTCGCATTATGCCCCTGCTTTGGATGAAATTATATATATATATATATAAAGGACGAAGAAAAAAATTGTAACATCCAAAAGTTACGTTAAAACAGTGCTTAATAAGAAAATAGAGCAATGAATATTTATTAATAATTATTACTATAGAAATTTTGAAAAATACAAACTACTACGAAATTTTAGTTTGTTCCAACATTGAAAGTAGAATGTCTCATCAGGTAGTTAATAATGATGGTTATTACATTCTAGTCAAAATCACATTCGTGGCTTTTTGGGTGACTAACTATTTTACAAATTAGAATACTTTTACCAAAAGGAAACTATGCATGCCTTTCGCGACTCTATCGATATTTCTCTGGCAAATGTTCAGATTAGCTGCATAAATTATTTACACCAAATACATTTGTATCCCATTCATAAAAAGTCCGACTCTGACAGTTTTTTTCCCAAGAACATCATAAAACAAACTCCAGAAAGGTGGTTTTCCCGATCAATACAATCTTAATCACTTCAAGTCTAGTTTTAACAGTTATTTCTCCTGCATCTAGTCTTAAATTTCATACTTTTTCCTCTTACTGCCCAACGTGATGTCGCCGTAATCTCTATATTGAATCTTACGGCCAGATTACATTGAAACAGGATCTGTAAGCTTGGATGTGCGGGTGATGCAATGAACAATGCTTAGGAATTATTAATTATAGAGCCAAGTCTGGTTCGTTATATTGACTTAGGTGCAAATACCACTTTTCTCACCCACCACAATTATGGGTTAATTAGTAAGACTTGTATTATCATCTCCCAAAATAGGATAATACAAGTCTTGTAGTAATATTTAGATTCGGCATCAAAGAACTCAATAATTTTGAATTGTCTCGATAGATTAATTACGACTAAGTTGTGAGTTCAATTGTCACTGGGTAACTTATACTTTCGACCTTGTACCACATCTGAGCTACGCTTTCTACATCTTCATAAGTTGATATAAATAGGCACTTAACTTAAATGGTTTAACGATGCGAAAACATGTCTTGTTAGATTCATTACGACTGAGTAGCTATTTAGATCTTCACTAGGTATTTAGTAAATCGCTCTAAACTCACATACAGAGATGAATGAGCAGCTTAATTGGGTGTAAGGTTTGTTTCCCTAGATTAATTACGACTGAACGTTGAGTTGAATCCTCCCTGGTATCCTATATTTTCGGACTTGTATCATACCTAAGCTACGCTTAGAAAATCAGCATATAAAAAAGCAATGATCAACTTATGGTATTGCTAGAAAAACTCAGTTGATTTTAAAAATATAACCACATACATTTGTTGTAGTTGAGGTGTAATAAATATCAACTCGGAATTGCAGCTGAATTTGCTGCACTGAATTACGCGCAAATCCCGTTGGGAAAGGTATTAAGTCATCAACTTGCAGCTATGGTTTGAATAGCAGTACAGATTGATCGGCCAAGCGTGTACCACGTATGACATTTAACAGAATGATATATATATATATATATATATATTAAAAAAGGATTAATTCAATGATGTTGGATGATCATTTCGATATGAAAATCCCCACGGGGGATAACACATCACCTCAGCAACAGAAAAATCCTTTCAGAAACTGGAGAAAAATCAGTCTAATTTTCCTTTTTATCTATTTAAAAAAGATAATTAGACTGAATTTTCTTCAGTTTCTGAAAGGATTTTTCTGTTGCTGAGGTGATGTGTTATCCCCCGTGGGGATTTTCATATCGAAATGATCATCCAACATCATTGAATTAATCCTTTTTTAATTTATATTTGCTCTGTAATATTTTATTACATGGAGCTCTCTTCCTGTATCATTTTTTAATATTAAAATAAAATTTTTAATATTAATTAAGATCGGGTTTTTGGAATTTACCTTCCTGCTTTTTCCGCTTGGATTAAAGTATCTGAATTAAAATATATATATATATATATATATATATATATATATATATATATATATATATATATGCAAATATGTGTGTGTCAGTCAGTCAGTTCAGTGCCATATATGATACACGCTTAAGCAATCATGTCTCCAATGAGTCAATATTAACAAGGCAGAAAATTATCCCGCAGTAGGTTGCCATTGCTTTCTGTGGGAGACAAGGCTATAGAGCCCAATCTGTTCTATTATCTAACCCATAACTGAAAGGAAGAGACGAATTAATACCTTTTCCCTGGCATTTGTGCGTAAGTGAACGCAAGGAATTCAACTGGTATTCGAATTCGGCTCCCCGAATTTTGTATCCAGTGCACCACAACGCACATCCTACAAACCTTTTTCGCTGTAGCACAGCTCATCAGTGTGGCTAGACATCCACTTGCTTCTGGCTGGGATCGAAAGTCGACTGATTTGGTGTCAGTCGGAGCTGCTAACCCCTAAGCCATTTGAAGTAGGTTAATTAAGCGTGTCACCGTGCTTTAATTATGCGCGGTGACACGCTTAATTAACCTACTTCAAATGCTTTTCTTTCATAGTCATGTTGATTAAGAAAGGCGAATGTTTCACATTGGGTAACGACTAGCAAACTAGTCTGACTGAAAATTACTACTGACAAATCTACTATTCGTCCTGACATTGACTACTGCTGGTATTTTGTTTTTGCTATTTATTTCCATGTTTTTGACAAAATCCAAAGATGGATCTATAATGTAAACGATCCTGACCTGGCGTCGACTTCAATCATTCTCTCACTGACAAGGCGTGGCTTCCTGTCTTTTCTACAAATATTTTAATGGCAACTGTTCTGACGAGCTATTTTCTCTGGTGCCTCGACTACATGAATTTAAGCGTGGTACAAGATTAACATCTCGGTCCCACCAGTTTGCTGTTGAAATAACTAAATGCAACAGACACTTCTACTCCAACAGTTTGTTTTCTCGAACATCTCGTCCGTGAAACTCGCCTCCATTTACTGTTAACTACAATCTTAAAAAAATTAAATGCAGCGACAATCGCCATCTTCTGTTTTCTCGAATCCAGATTATCTTTTGCCCTTTTCTCAATCCTCCCTATATTCAATCTTTTCTTTCACTTTCACTCCATGTAATTCTCTGCGTACTAGTAGTAATCCAACTTTGCTTGGGATAAAATAATTAAAACATAAAAAAAAGATAAGTAACAAGTTTAAGCGACACTGGGTGCTCCACGACTGTGGCCTTGTTTCAAGCTAATTTGAGTTTAATAAATGCTCACTTGACGGCGATAGGCACTCTGTATGGATGCGTAAAAAATATAATTATTTATCTTTACGTGCCGAAAGATCATTTTTTATCCTCTAAAAATTAAATAGATTTTCTTTATCACTGACTTGTACATATAATTACGGCGGTTTCTGAGGTCCCTAATCATTTGTCTCAACAGCATCTCTATAAAACAATTTGTCCTACCAAATAGAATTTATAAGGCGAATTGGCATGGCAAAGGACGCGTTCCAGAAGCTGAGTAAAGTACTAACACACAAGAAAACTTCACTAGAAACAAACAAACAAAACAAAAAAAAAAGAACGAATGCTGGATTGCTATGTGTTGTCAGTTCTTCAATACGGCAGTGAATGCTGGAAAATATCATCAAAAATGAGGATAAAACTTGAAGCAGCGGAAATGTGGTTCTACAGAAGGATGTTGCGGATATCGTGGAACTGAGCATACAAGCAACGATGAGGTGTTGGAAAGAATGGCAACAAAAAGGAAATTAATACTGAGCATCAGGAAGAGACAACTGAAGTTCCTGGGACACTCAATAAGGAAGGAGAGCTTGGAGAACCTGGTACTGACTGGCCGGATAGAAAGAAAAAGAAACAGAGGAAGGCAGCGCATAACATATTTGCAGGGCCTGATCAGGTGGAGGACGGAACGGGGGTTGCCAGGAGTAACAGGAGCAAACATACTAAGAGCCACAAGGGATAGGGAGACGTGGAGAACCATGATCGCCTACGTCCTGAAGGAACAGGGCACATAGAAGAAGAAGTAATAATACTTTTACTTTCTTTTGTGAAAACTTTGAACATTCCATTATTTTCCGCGTGTGTTTATTTAGCACCTGAACATTTTATCAACACCGTTACAAATAGAATGAAATGAAGAAATCAGTCGAGGTGAGAGACGAATTTGTGGTAGAAATTAAAAGAAACGAAAAAGTGAAGCGAATAAAAGAAAACGCGTAGTAACAAGTCATATTTCATTTATAGCCGCCTTTCAGGATCTTCGAAGACTTTTGTGCATAGATGGCATTTTTAAATATTTGTTGCAATAAATGTGTTATCGAAAATGTGTATGCATATATTGTTGCATACTTCTGTTTATTAGAAAAAAAACTTACGTATAAAATCATCATAGCATGCTCTTGGCCGGTTTCTACCAATTGATTGATTGCTTGATTCGGTTTTTATGGTTTATCAATATTTTGCAAGTTATTTAAAGCCAGAAAATATTTTTGTAGATAGTAAGAATTTTTTTTTCGTTCGGCGGGAATAATAGTTATGTGTTATAAGTCTTATTAATTAATTCATATGTACGAGTTGGATTCATAAAATCTCCAATTGCATTTGCGCGTAAGTGAATATAAACAAAGTAACTGGAACTGAAACTTGGTTCTCCGATTAACAATTCTGAGCCATTATCCGTTACACCACCCACACATCCAAGCTTACAGCGCTTTGTATTCCAGTGTTTCTACCACGTGTATAGTAAAACGAAATCATGTGAATTTGTTTCGTGTACGGACTTTTGACATATTCCATTTGAGTGCGCGCATGGGTAAAATACCAAGACATTTCTTTTTTATATGCGATGCGTGTATATTTGTAAACCTTGACAGAGGTTTTTATTCATAATAATCAATCTGATTATTCATTTATACATGCGTGTTTACATCGAATCATTTTTATTTTCAGTATATGATCGATCGACTGGTTTGGTTAATATTAATAAATATCTATATAGGTACCTCCGCAAAATCACTGAAAAAACAGCATAGTATGAAGGAAAAACGCCCCAAACTAAATAAAAACAAAGATTTATTGGCAAAATGTTTATGTTATCATTAAGAGGATAGATCAAATTAATTATTTTAATTATTTTTTAAATTTTTTAATTATTTCTAACACGTTCGAAATTTTTGTAGAAAGTCTGTTTTTTCTTACGTCAGTGCGAGCCCTAAATTGCCACAACTTTAATAAGTAAAAAAAAAACGTAATATTGCACAATGCACTTTTTTGATACTGAAAGACACATTAATTTGGAAATTCTCGCAAAAAACAAATAATGGTCGTATTTTGATGAACATTTCAGGACTTATTCCTAATTGACCAAAATCAATGTTGAAATAATTATTTTGTATAAAATATTGGTAAAAATATTCTTTTTACATATGTTACCCCCGACCAATTAATTTCCACAAATGCTTAAAAATTAAAATTTTGTCCACAATAAGCTTAATATAATTAAATTCAGGAGCCATTGGGGAATGTTAATCAACATTTTTTTTTCTCCAATAGAGCCCTTTTTCTAAAAATTAGGTCCGAATTGCGAAAAATGCAATAACTACGCCAATTTTTATGTAGATAACATCTGATTGCTTTTATGAACAATATAAATTAAGTGTATCCTAGTCTGAAAAGAAAAAAATTCAATGAATAATGAATTTTTATAAGAATTATTTTCATTTTCTTTTTAATTTTTTAATTATATATAAAAATTATATATAAAAAGTTTAAAAACTATTGTTAAATTTTTTCCACAACGTGTTCGGCTAGGGTATGTAATTAATGCATGAAGACTACAATTACTAATCGAAAATTTAAAAGCTTAATACAAATGATTGAGCCACTGGATTTTTACAATAATTAAAACATTTTAATTGTGTGCATGTTTACTGTCCGTATTTTTCTTTGTACGGATGGCCGTACGTGATATTTATCATTAAAAGGTCACATGATTCAAGGGTTGTCTTCCCTTACATAGAAAATTACATGCGTATATTTTTGTCGCCTTCGGCCTCCGTACTTTAGCCTTGTTAACAACTTCCGGTTGTCATTATGTCAATCAACATTTGAGATAAGCAATGTAGATCGGATTACCTTAACTGATAAAAACTTATAGCGAATATTTCAGAGAGTAAGCAAGTACATTCGTATGAAAACAGATAAAGGTAAGTTTTAATTTAAAAAATTGACTTCAATAACGTGTCAGCGACGTATATTTTATTTTTGCCAGATTTTTCAAACAGGAATGTGGCTACTGGTAAAAATGTGTCGATCAATCAAAAAAATAGCGGTGCTTGTAATTGTTTTTTTTTAATCTGAAAAATTTTAGATTTCAATCAATATAATTTCGCTTTAAAATACGCCAGTGTATTTTGTTTACAGATATAACTAAATTTAATCTCTTGACTTTCAATTAAAACTAATTTTAAACCTAAAATATAACATTTATTTTAAAATCAGGTATTGAAAATTTATACTGAAAAGTGGAGGTACCTATATCAATATATTCGATATTACATGTCCATCTGATTCCGTGTTTGCAGCAAGAGTTTCAGATAATAACCCCTTTTAGGAGGTCATTAAATACATTAGCTGTGTATTTTAACATTTGTTTGTGGTCAGCATTGGAGTATAAAAAAAAAGGACAGGATTTGCAGTGCTGATTCTAAAATCAGTGCAGTGGTACAATGCCATTTTAATGCGCCAAAATTAGTTGAATTTCCTCACTAAATAAACATCAAAATTATATAGGAATTTATATTCATTTTTAAAATTCATTTACTAAGTTTAGAAAGGCTTTACAGGTCGAATAAAGGCATATGAAATAAAAAGATTGTGTTGCGTCATGGAATAACAAGGATGGTAATTAAAATGTTTTCAGTGTCGGAAAAAGGATTTAAAAAAGTATGAGTATTCGTGTAAGCACACACGCACACATACACACTCATACACAAACACACACATATATGCATATATATATATATATATATATATATATATATATATATATATATATATAGTGTATTTGGCCAGCAACCTTTCTTTAAATGACTGACAAGTTATTATCGTTCAGTTTTTAATGTAATTTTTCATGTAATCTTATATATGTGATAATTTATATAAAAATTATCCAGATGTTTTGTTTTCCGAGCTCTTTCGGCTATACTTTTGCCATTGTCGAGAATTAATTTTATTTTACGTGAAACTGAATATGCCTACTGTTTATGTATATGTGTCGAGTCTTTTGTGTGTTTTATGTTCCGAACACAGTAAGCACGTTGTTGCCGTGTTCGTAGTTGATACTATTAAGTGCTGGATTTTCTTTCTTATTAATAATACAGCTATTATTTTTAGCCTTTTATATGGATGTGGATAATTCGAATATGTTTGTATTATCAACAAGTATGTTACGGATATAATTTGGTTGGCCTCCGTGTGTGTTTAAATGAGATCGAATTGAACTGATAGATGCAACATGAGTCTTCTCTTTAACCGAGTGGTAGGATGTCTACTGTAATTATTTATGAATTTGGGTTGATCAAGAACACAATTTTTATATAATTTATATTCTGAAAAGAAAAAAAAAGCATCACATGAAAAAAAGATCACATGAAAAATTATATAAAAAACTTAACCATAATGCATTATCTGTCAATTTTAATGAAACCTGCATATTTGCATTACCTATTTTCCGAATACAGAAATATTCATGCATACTCACTTACACTGGCAAGAATTAGTTTAGTGTAAACCCAACTAACTCGACTGTCAGAAGATATTATAGCTTCCTTGTGTGAGACAAATATAAAGAGCGAGAGAGAGAGAGAGAGAGAGAGAGAGAGAAGAAATAAATTGTCACCTAAATTATGCACAAATGAATCATCTCATATCACATCCCATTTTAACAGATATATTTACCAAAATTACACAAAATTTTCTTTTAAATACGAAAGAGTAAATTTTCTTAGTAAAATCGTCATTGGCTTTAACCTCAAACTCCAGAAAACTTTGTAATCTCCTGCAAGTCTTCTGGATACTCTCCTTGTTTAAGTTAGTGAGTGCTCCCCTAATCCGTGCCTTCAGTTCCTCTTTGGTGTTACAAGGAGTTTTGTTAGTCTTTTGTCTAACTGCGCCCCACACATAATAATCCACGCGGTTGCAAACTGAGGCGTTAGATGGCCATATGTAAGGGGTGATGTGGTCGAAGAAATTCTCTGACAGTCATGAAATGGATTCTTCTGCTTGTGTGGCATGGTGCAGAATCCTGCTGGCAGACATAGGGTCTTCCAGTGGCTACTCTCTTGATCCAGGGCAGTACTAACTACTCAAGGCACTTGATTTCGGCCTTAGTCTTGCTCGAGACTGAGAAACTGTGGGAAGGTGAATTGAGGGACAACGTCGCTAGTACTAGTAATCACTCCTAACATCATGATGCTGACTGAATATGACATCCAGTTCAGAATTGTTTTTAGTGGAGCTTCTGGCGTGGATGTCAAACAGCACAACACGCGGTTCTAAAGTCCTGGCGGCGTAAATTTTGTCACATTGCTGTTTTTTGACGAACGATTCCCACTTGTGCAGTAAAAAAAAAAAAAAAAATCAATGCGCATGATAAATAAATAAAATAAATAATTAATAAAATTAATAAAATAAAATAACATACAATGGCGGTAATTTACCCATTAAACTTTGTGTGCTTTGTATATATATATATATATATATATATATATATAAGCATTCCGTGTAGATAGAGAAGAATCCAAAGGAGTATCCCGTACATAAACTGGTAGAATAACTCTCTAAGATAGCTCTAAATATATATGTACATAAATACATATAGAGCAAATATAAGAAAAATTAAGGCAGACACGTTTTTTCATGGTAAATCGGGAGTAAATGCTAGTCTTTATTGGCTGTTTAATCTTGTATTCATTGCATTCACTTTCGCACAAATACCATTGGGAAAGGTCTTAATCCGTCTATTCCCGAGTTATAGGTTAAATAACAGAACAGATTGAGTTCTATAGCCTAGTCTGGCAACAAGTCTTCCGCAGAAAGCAATGGCAACCTACTGCGGGATAATCTTCTGCCCAGTCAGTCATGTCTCTTTCGAGACATAATCGCCCAAGTGGGTTTCACGTATGGCACTTAACTGACTGAATCTTGTGTGTGTGTGTGTGTGTGTGTGTGTGTGTGTGTGTGTGTGTGTGTGCGCATTAAGATTCTATTGTTATTATATTTTTAGTTTGATAAGTATCTTCTGGTTCTCTTCAGATGTTTCATTACATTTAAGCTGTATTTAAATTTTGTTTTTACAAGAGAGAAAAGAAATTTAAATTTTTATGTTATCTGTATTTCAATATTTATTTGTAAATTAAATTTTAATTCTAATTTAAAATTTTGAATTCTGATTTTAATTTCTTGCTTACAAGTAATCTTCGAATATTTAATTTTTTACTTATGTTATTGAAAAAGCAGTAACTTAACTTTATAAGATTTAGTTCCCAAGATCATCGATTGGCTTTAAATTCAAATAGATTGAACTGTCAGTTTGAAAAAGTGTAACTGATGATTGCATAACGCATGAAACGCCGAGTCCTGATATCGACGTAGAGCAATATATATATATATATATATATATATATATATATATATATATATATATAAGAGCTCTGTTCATACTACATTGAGGCACTGCTTTATTAATACCTGAATGATGATACTATACATATATTCACCCTCATATGTATATTTATTAACTCACGTTACTACACACATGCACACACACGCACACACACACATACACACGCATATATATATATATATATATATATATATATATATATATATATATATGCGCGCGCGCGTGTGTGTGTGTGTGTGTGTGTGTGTAGTATTGGACCAGTTTTAATATTTTAACGTTATTACTAGGATCCTCCTGGATTATTTACCAACCTTATTCCAGATTTTAACAATCCTTTCTGGAATTTTACAGCCTACAATTCTACAGCCTATATATATATAGCAGTTGCTTTGGCTTCTAAGAGAACGTCGTTAACCGTCAACGCCGTCGGAACCAAATTTTTAATGTTCTGTGTAATATTTTTTGGGCATATATTAATATTCCCTGTATATTTTATTCTTGAACAAAACGTTTAAACACTGGACAGTGAACAAAGATAATTTTATTTCATTTCGTGCAGATAAAGGCCTTAGAAGACAACGGCCCAAACATTGTTAATATTGCAGCTGAGATGAACATGCTGATTAACAA